>JAYXIM010045508.1:0-13116 GCA_037575425.1 Anastrepha fraterculus
TAGTTCGAAAGTGATTCAAATTTTAAGTTGTTAATGCCTACTACTTGGCATGTATCTGTGGTATTTAAGAATCGGACAAAAGTATTTTGGGCTGTTGCAATAGTGTTTGCAACATAAACACCCGGTTTAATTTCCTGATTTGGAATTAAAATGTTTTCTTCTGCTGAAGACAACTCTATTTTGCGTATCACTTGGGATCTTTCTGGTAGAAGTGTCGAGTTAGTACCAGAACTAAATGTTATTGGGACATAGATAGGATACGTTAGGTTTTGCGGTCTAATTATAAACCAATCCTCTGAACTATTGTAATCTAATTGGCAATTAAATCTTTTTATGAAATCTAATCCTAGTATTCCATCGCAGGGGATTGCGAAATCTGAATGAAGTAGATGAAATTTGTATGGAATAATGTATTTGTCTGTTTGTAATTCCATCGAGACTAGTCCTTTGGAGTTTATTACTCCTTCTCCTATGCCTCGAATGTCTATAATTCTATTGATTTGGATGTCATGAAAGACATCAGAATTTTCTTTTATAATTGAAATGTCTGCACCTGTATCAATCAAAAATGTTATCTTTTTATTTGTTGCAACATTTTTGAATGATACGAAATTGTTGAGACTTAAGTTAACAGTATATATTTTATTATTTAATTTTGTGTATCTGGAGGTGTCTGGGAGTTTCCCGAAGTATTTTGGGCAACTCGGACATTATTGTTATTATAATTATTTCTGTTTTGGTCGTTGCCTCTGTTAGAATAATTTCTACCTCTGTTATTACCTCGACCTCCTCTATTGTTATATCTGTTATTGTTATTATTATAACCGTTGTTTTGGTAATTACCTCTTCCTCGGTAATTACCTCGGTTACCTCGATAATATCCATTTTGGCGCTGTTGGAAGTGCAGTAAATGCAAATGAATTTCAACATATTTTTATTTAATGAAATAAAAAATTACTAAAACAATAAAAAAAAATCTTGTTTTTACAAATTTTTGAATGTTATTAAAAAAAACTATGTTACACCTATTATTTTGTCCATAAGTGTATATTTTTACTTTAAAAAAAAATTTTGTAATTATTTTATTCACTCACATCACATCACAATATATTGGTGTGCGCACTTGGGAGCGCTGTCGGTCCTCGGTGGTGTCCTGAATTCTTGCTTGAATCATTGTCTTCTTCGCTGGAAGAGGAAATTTGGTTACCACTAGTGCTGCCATAATCATATTCCTTGCTGCTGATGTCGATTGGTTGTTGTTGACCATAATAACGTTGCATGTACGCTTGAACTAATTTCTTGTTGGCCTTTGCGACTGCAGGGCTGGTTTGTGGCAAGCCAGTGATGAAAATGGTAACCTCCTGATTGCCAAAGTTGCGCTGTTGCTTTGCGGCTTCAGCCAAGTTATTGAGATTGGTGCGCTCAGGTTGACCATTGGGTTTCATCAAGACTACGGGCACATTACTGGGACTTGGAACAAATGATGGCTGCAGAGCATGGTTGATTTTGGGATAGGTGAATCAACTGAATCATCGGGAATCAACTTTTCCAAATACGACAATATTCCAGTCCGGGTTTCAAGTTGCTTTTGCGCCGCCACCACTTCAGAGTTTTGAAACTGCGGGCTTGCGTGATTTGGGATTGGTGATAATTTTTCTGAATTTCCTGTTGGCCTTCCTCCACGGACAAGCTCTCCAACTTTTTGCAAAGCTAAATCTCCGACTGGTTGCATTGACTGGAGCTCGGAAACCGACAACCAATCTGTAGGATTCAAACTGTTCGAGGCGGCATTATTCCTGTTGTTGCCACGTTTGGGTGAAGCACTGGCGGTAGCAACAACGAAAACTAAAAACTGTTCACGGTCGCCATGTAAGGAAGTAAAATGTGGTTCGTTATCTGTTTAATTTGGAACTGAATCCAATCTTTATTTTCAAAAATTACTTAGGCTAAAATACATAGAGTTCTGCTTATACATAGAGTTCTGCCGCTGGGAGCAGCGACAGAACGGGAGAGCGTAGTATGCATGTATGTAAATATGTTATTGTATATACATGCAGAAGGCATATATATAATGCGCTGGGACCGAACGGTCGAAGCGTCAATGTGCTTGCACTGCAGTTCCCACGCTGCAGGCCAGTCCGCATAAGTGACGGATCATATTGCTGCACTTATTTATTTAATTGTATAAACATAGCAACAAAGTGTCGCTATGTTGTGAGTGTGGCATATGACCACTTGATGTATTGTATACCCTACAATACTGTGGGCATATGCTTATTAGGCATACAACATACTACAGTTTTTTTTTTTTTTTAATTTGTGGTTTTTTTATGGTTTATTCTTTTATTTTTTCCCTTATTTTTTTTTTTAATTTTTTTTTTGTTTTATTCCTTTATTACATCTTTTTCCCCCTTTGTTTTTGTTTTTTATTCTTTAGTTCTTTTACTTCTTAATTTTTGTTGGTTGGTTGGTTTAAGGGTGATCCCGCATCGGAGTGCCACATAGACCGCAAGTTGGGTCCGTTGTGTTGCCCTAGAGCTCATTATGTTATATGATTTCCCCAACTAACCGAGATTTTTATTGTAGATTTTGGTCAAAGATATTAATTCGTTTCGAGAATTTGATGAGAGATTCAATTTTCAGGTTTGAGAGTCCTGAAAGATTGTCAATTGTTGGAGAGCCTAGAAGAGCGAGTCGACTTCTGGCTAGACCGGGACAACTGCACAGCAAATGTCTGCTCGATACTTCCTCATCTTCGTCCTCGCAGTATCTGCACAGGTCGTTTTGAGGAACCCCGAGCCGACGTGCGTGAGTGCCCAAAAGGCAGTGGCCGGTGTTATTCTTTTATTTTATTTTTTTATTCTTCAGTTTTTTACTTCCTAGTTTTTGTTCTTTTTTTATTCCTTTATTCCTTATTGTTTGTTAACATTTGTTTAAAATTTTGCTTTAAAATTTTTTCTTGATTTTTTTTTTAATTTTTGCCTTAACATTTATTATTTTTTTTATTTTATTTATTTATTTTTAATTTTTGTTTTATTTATTTATTTTTAATTTTTGTTTTATTCTCTTTTGTATGGTTTTTTGTTTTATTTTTATTTATGGTTTAATTTTTTTATGTTTTATTGCTTTATTTTTTTATTTATTTTTTTCATTTATTTATTTTTTTTACGTTTTATTCCTTTATTACGTTTATTTTTATTCCCTAATTTTTTTTTATTCCTTTATTTTTTTTATTCTTTAGTTGTTTATTCCCTAATTTTTATTATTGTTTTTTATTCCTTTATTTTTTCCTTATTGCTTAATTTTTGTTAAAATTTTTAAAAATTTTTGCTTAACATTTTTTTTTATTCTTTTTTTGATGGTTTTTAGTTTTATTTTTATTTATGGTTTTATTGGTTTTTTTCTTTTATTTATTTTGTTCAGTTTTTTACTTCTTAATTTTTGTTTTTTTTTTATTCCTTTATTCCTTAATTTTTATTCCTTTTTTTTTTTAATTTTGCTTTAAAAATTTTTTTTTTTAATTTTAATTTAATTTTTATTGTTCAATTTGTTGGTGTTTTCAAATATATGTATTTTGGAATGTACTTTTAATCTTTTTTGAAAATACTTTATAACTTAAATAAAAGTTATCACACATTTCCATTAGAATAAAGAATCACTCAAAATAAGTTGTGCCCCACTGTATTTATGAAGATCTGTAAATATGTGTGCGTCTACCGCATGTTGCACATACATTTTGCTCGTACATATATTTTATTTATATTTCCATATATGTATTTATTTGTTTTTATACCTATTTACAAACATACATACATACATATGTGTGTGTGTTTAAAATACATATTCAAGTCACTCTGTTGTTGACATGCTATCAGAAGGGTTTGTTGTTTTTATTGTAACCGGTTTCTGTTTTCCATTACCTTGTTTTTATCCCACACTACATCCGCGCTTCCCTTTCACACACACCCGCCACTCTGTTTTATGGGGCGCTCTCGTTCTGGCCTGCTCAACTCTGCCGTGCTCAATAATATTCCAGCCTAATCTGTTTTATATGGACATACATATCGAAATATGTATGTAGGCATTTTGTATGCTCTCCCCTCTTTGGTTTTCGCCTTTCTGTTTTGACCGGCTTAACCTTGAAAAATTCGTTGTTGATATTTTTGCTTTCATTACAATGTTCAATTTTCGTGTTTCGTGTTTCGTTTTTGTTGTGTTCAGTTTTCTTTTCGGTGGTGTGTTGGTTTGTCGTTCCGAAAATATTTTGCGTTTTAATTTGTCTTATCGTTTGATATGTACGTGTGAATGTTGTCGATTTCGTTAACAGTCGGACGGACGCTACTCAAATGCTCAGGGTCACTCAAATTTCCATCCACCTGCGTTTGCATCTTCCCAAGATTTACTTTTATTTTCACTTTGCCTTTTGTGTGGTTGTTAGATAAGGGTGTGTCAGCTGCTCTAAAGAACCCGCACCACCCTTCCTTCCTGCCGCTTTTAGTTACACTTGGGTGTATGTATGTGTGTACATTAATAGAATATCTTGAAAGTTTTACAGTGACGTGCGATGAAATAGAGCCTGCTTTAACTAAAGTTTTCAAAGCAAAGCCGGATTTAGTATTTTATTTTTGAATTTTTTTTAAGAATTATATTTAGTGATTCTTGTAAAAAAACTTTTTAACCCTCCGTTTGATACCTTTTTAAAACCTGCGGTTGGGCACCCGGGTCTGGCCTTTTTTCCTCCTGTTCGAGGATCCTTTTGAAAAAGTTATATCCGTTATTATCTTCGATATATAAATCGATAGAAAATTAAATTTTAGGCAGCTACCTAGAAGCTCGAGTCGAAAAAGTCTGGCCAGACGTGAGTGCCCAACGGAGGGTTAAAAATATAAAATTATCCAAGCTTTCTAGTTTTATAAGTAAGTAAATATAACTACAGCGGCCGCAGTAGTCGAATGCTGTGACTACCATTCGGAAGTGCGCAGGTTCAAATGTCTGTGCATGAAATACCAAAATGAAGAAAAACATTTTCCTAATAGCGGTCGCCCCTCGCAGGCAATGGCGAACCTTCGAGTGTATTTCTGGCATGAAAAACTCCATAAAAAACAATTTGCCGTTCGGAGTCGTGTATTTGTGGAAAACATCAAGACTGACGTCACAAATACGAGGACGAGAGGATCTTGGCCAAATACCGAAAAAGGTTCTTTTTGCCTTTGAGCTTCTTGGAACTTCCTTAGGAGCTTAATTTTTATTATTGAATATTGCGAGGAATCGAACCAGCTCCTTAGGAGGAAGCATTTGTACGTTTTCATCCTCTAGTAGGTACGAGCCCAGGATTCTGTGTCTCCTGTGACCTAATGCTTCACAATTGGTGATTAAATGTTCCATGGACTCCTCTTCATCACAGCAGAACCTACATAAACTAATGCTAGATAGTCCTATTGCATTCAAATGCTTATTTTAAGTGGCCTGTAAGTGCTCCACAGAGTAATCTTAGGCTCTTTTTATCTAGGATTAGAGCAGATTTTGATCTGTTGGTATTAAAGTTCAGGAATTTTTGGAGTGATAAAAAGGCCGTGTGTGCCGTTTCAGTATTCCTTGGTTTTTATTTGGATCCATTTTTTGATTTTAGGTTGTTTTTGTTCCAGCCGAAAAATGGGGTTGGTCCAATAAATGGCTCTCACCGCCCCTTGTTTGGCATAAAAGTCTGTCTTCTCGTTTCCTTCGTGTCCCTCCTGTTCTCGTAATCAAATAAAGGAAGCCGCCTGATTAAGAGTCGCCAGTTTGTTGAGTGCATTGCTACACTCCAAAAGGACTTTTGAATTAAACGTAAAGCTACTTAAGGCGTTGAGGACTGATGGACTGCCTGAAAGTATTTTAATTTTTACTTTCTCGAATCCTCTTTTGTTGGATACGATTTCCACTATTTCCATTATATCAAAAAGCTCCGCATGGCAAATTGTAGTACCTGTAATCAGTGTTAAAGATTTGTGTGCTTTAGACCCCCACTATTCCAGCTTCTACTCCCTGGAGCGTTTTGGATTCATCTGTATACCATTTTTGCAAGTCATCATGTAGCCATGTTGCGCTAGTGTTCCGCTCTTCCCTAGACGGGTAGATATCGATAGTGTATCTCTTAGTAAAATTGAGTATGGGCTCCGTGTGGTCATTCACCTAGGTCATGCATGCTCTATGTTCAACCCTGTTTAGAATATTAGTAAGATATGGTTTAAATTTTTATTTTAAATTAACGGAGAGTCCCGCCTGCGTAGCAGCTTCCTCTTGTATTGCTAAGTGTAGTGGTTGTAGATTTAAAAGCTCTTCCATCCCAATATGAAGTTGGGATAGTTCTCATAGCCCTTGTTGTGCTTAGGCATGCCAGCGTCTGCTGTCTACACCGTTTTGATATATGTAGCTGTAAATTGATTGGTTTTTGTCTACCATACCAATGCATGGGACATAGCAGGATAGGCCCTCCAAGTCATTTTAGAGCTCAGGCCCCAGGTCTTACCCAAAAGTTTCTTTTGTAGCCTAAAGGGTTTTCATTGCTTTTTTGAAGTGAAACTTCTTTAGGCGCGTCGGGGGCCCCAAGGCAGATTGAAAATAGGCGAGTGAAACGGTAAGTTCGGAGCGTTACCGAAATCCGTCAAATGGGCGGGGCCAAGGAGCAGCTGCTCCTTCCCACTCTCGCCTATTCGCTCTCTCGCATCGCAAGCGCTGAACGATGTGAGGGAGCCACCGAGACACGCCGTCTCTCCCGAAATAATGTGAACTGAAATATATATAGCACACAAGTAAGTATTGAAGTAGACTGGCGACATGCAGGCAACCGACAATCGACAACCGACAACGGGTATTATAGATCGCCATAGCCCGTGCAAATGAGTGCTGTGTGTGAGTATCAGATAAAGCGCCGATTGAATGTGTGTAAGCGGGAAAGCAATAAGAAACTGCTGTGAAGTAAATAGATGGTATGTAGGTATGGAGGAGACGAAGCGTTACAATGAGTGCGTTTGCCAAACGGGTGACGATAGTTGAAGTAGAAGGTTGTAAAATGACATTTCAACCGTTTCGGTGATCAAACACCCCATTTACACGATGTCTCCACTGGAAGGAAAACACTGGAAATTCTCTTTTCATGTCTCATTCGCGGGCACACGGGCAAAATTTGTTTTCGGCGACATTTTGACATTTAATACTTTAGCATCGTCCAATGGCATGGTTCGGATGTATTCTAGCACGCGCTTACATGTAAAGCAGTGAGCGTTCGACAACAGTTTCTTAAATATATGAATGAAAAATGCAAACTGGTTAAATAATAAATAATTTGTTGTTTTTTATTTAAATATATTTATAAATTGTTGTACTTGAATGAAAAAAATTAAATTAAAAATACTTCATATGTAAATAGTTAACTTAAAATTAACTTGAGTATCTAGAAATGCAGGGAAAGATTAGAAATCAACATAAACATGTCCCATAACTATTTTAAATTATACCTAATTTACTAGCAAAAATAATCGTGCATTTCCCAAGCAGCGTTCGGATGTTTGTCATCGTTGTTTTCTTCCGTTTGTATGAAAACCAACACATAACTTAGAACTTTCTTTCACAAAAGCAGAAAACGAATGAAGCAACTGTCAAAAATTGCTTTAAGATTGGAAATACGAATAAGAAGAGCAAAGCGTGTCGCCAGTACAGGAGACAAATTCCCTTCCCTCTTCCGCGGCCGTCCTTCACCCCCGAACAAAATGTTTCCCTTCCAGTGGAGACATCGTGTAAATGGGCACAAAGCAAATTGATTAACGCGCCAAAAGTAGGCAAAAAATACCATTGGAAGTGCAAAGAAATGTCAGCCTCAAGTGCAACACTGCACCCAAGTGTCAAATTTGAAGCTAATAAGGACAAAAATAAATAGTACAAATTTATGTGGAGTGATATAGAAAAAAAAAAAAATGAAAACCTGAATTTAACACGAAAGAGGGGGGAGAGATCTAAACCGGGGCTCCCATGCATGGAACAACCAACTTAGAAGTTTCACTTCTACCGTGCGTGAGTCTGACAGACCCTAGTTTTTTTATTACTGAGTTCAGGTGATTTTTTTCCAGGATAATTCCTAAATATTTAACCACAGTAAGATAAATTAATTTCAATCTTATCCGACCAAAGATTATGTCGCCAAATTCAACAAACTTCTGTGCAAATTTTCATATTAGGCTTTCACATGATTGACAGTTTCAGTAAAACTCTTTTCCGTAACTTTCTTTCAATCTGATTTTTTCGTATTGTAGAGGTATAAATAATTCACGGGTATAAAATATAAAAATCAAAAAGTGTGTGTGGCTCTATTCTATCACACATCACTGTATGTGTGCATGTATGTATGTACCTGGAATTTGCCTCCCTCTCCTTTCACTCACACACATATGTACATTTCTCTCTCCACCAGTTACAAGAAATTGCGCAGTATTTTTAGCATCCGTAAAATTGCCAATTCCTCTTATCATTTTTCTTGCAATATTGTCATTTGTAATTGTGACATCGCGGCGTGTTGTTTGTGCTAGTTGCTGCAAGTGTTGGCCTCCGTGAAAAGACTGAAAAGACGTAATAGCGTACGAACGCAATTAATTCGCTCGAGCATGCAATTTGCTTCTTAAGTGTTTCCAATGTGATTGTAGTGATTTTGAGTGGAGGTAGGTCAGTTCTAAAAAGGGAAAGCTCAGTGATGATGATGACTATTACATGAGATCTAGTGCATACATATATATGTACATACATATGCACATGTGCACTATCAACAAGCATCAAGAAATTTGTAATTTGTATTTGAAAAGCGTTAACATTTGAAAAATACTCGACACATTTCGTTTGACGTTTTCTATTTTTATTTATTGCACGTCAGTTTTGGTAGAAAAGGAACTCGATTTGAATATCTCAAAAGTATTAAACGAGTGGTGTGTTTTGCATTCCATTACTGCATTGTTGTAATAATAAAATTAAAAAATATTATTAATAGCCATAATGCCATGTCGAGGCAGGCCAGGCAAAGTACAGCACCGAAGGCGTGATATCAATTGTGTAAAGGAGTGACTGTGAGTGACTAGAGTAACTATTTCATGGATTCCGTATCATGAAATTATATAAATAATTTTTCGCAATAGTGGCAGCGGTTTTGTTTTTTATTACGGTGGAGAGAGCTCAGAAGGTGTGACCAAAATCAGACCGTTAAACGACTCTCAGCGAATTTGAAGGAATCAGCTGACTTGCTGACGTATCAGGGGGTGTGACAGCGGTTTGCTTACAACAGTGGTGGGCAAAAACTGAGATTGTGTTGGTGATTTAAGAAAAAATCAACGCAGGAGCAAATCGAGTCGATTAAAGTTGATATCAGTAGATCAACTGGGATGGCTTTAAATTGCTACCACGTTAAATTTGCTTATAATGTCGTAAGTGCGTGGACATCGATTCCGATGGGACTCTGCCCAACAATATTCTAGGCAGAAACACATGCCATTGAAATATGTGTGAGAGAATGCCTTAGCAGGAAAATGAGAGGTACTCACATCTATGTATATACTTTCAGATAGCCAAGCGGCTCTAAAAGCCCTCCTATATATCAACCACTATCACCTCTAAATTGGTAAATGATTGCCTAAACCTTCTCAACACGTTAGGGAACCTCAACATAGTAACACTATGCTGGATTCCGGGACATGAAGGACATGAGGTAAATGAAATGGCTAATGACCTTGCAAAACAAGGAGTAAATATGCAACTTACTGGTCCTGAGCCTTTCTGTGGACTCACAAAAAGCCACATTAATGAATTCCTTAGGAAATGGGAAGAAAGGAAATTGGCGGCACACTGGCTAAACTGTGCCTGTCAGCGTCAAGCCAAACTATTTCTAAGTCCCAACAAGGGAATATCTGGCAAGCTACTCTCACTAAGCAGAGTAGATCTGCGTCTTTTAACAGGATATCTTACGGGTCACTGCAGCCTGAGGTATCATCTAAATAATATTGGTCTATCTGAGACCAATGTCTGCCGCTTTTACGAAATGGACATAGAAAGCTCAGAACATGTGCTTTGTGAATGTCCTGCGGTGGGCAGACAGAGACTTCATCTCCTTGGTGGTATCACAGTATCTCCATGAAATCTTTGGAACAACAAACCTAAAATTGTGCTACAATTTTTAAAAAGCCTAAAACTCTAGGGTTACAAAAATAGGCCTTTCACAATGGATCAGCTCTGGTCGCAGTGCGTAATGGCCTTCTAATAATGAATTTGAATTGAATTTGAAAAGGTCGAGCCAAGGCTCCTAAAACACTCAGGCTAAAGAGCCCATTGTATTTAAAGCTCTGGAAAGGGGGTAGATAGTCAAGGAGGGAAGGAGAAAAGTATCAGAGAAAGAGATAGGAAAGAATAGAGACAGAAATAGAGATAGTTAGTCCTGTGAGGATTTTCCAGATTCTTTGGCAAACTGTAAATATCCTCCAGTTTTAGAGAACGAATATTACTCATTCTTACGACATCGGAACCCAAAACTCGTAGCTGTGCTCTAGCAAAGGCAAGACACTCACAGATAAAGTGTTCAGTGCTATCCGCCTCCTCCAAGCACGACAGGCGCATTGGGTCCTCAATGATTCCAATGGTGGTCATATGCTGACCCCATGGGTTGTGTCCTGTAATGATGCCGACCATCAACCGAATATCTTTCCTTCTAAGTTTTAGTAGAAAGTTTGACAGTTTTCTGTTCGGACTTGTTACAAAACACTTTGCAGTTCTGCAGCGTTCCAGACCGGACCATCGCTCTTTATGTAGATTGCCTACATAATCGCTGATCCAATTCTTGATTCCTGCGGGACTGATTCCGATTATTGGCTCTGGCCCCTGTGGGGGCACCGCTGATCCACGGTTGGCCAATTCGTCGGCAATTTCGTTTCCTTGAACACCGGAGTGTCCCGGAACCCATATAAGTACAAGCCTGTTTTGTCTTGCGACAGAATTAAGCTTCTTCTTACATTCTTGAACAATCTTTGAGGTTTGCTTCGCGTTCTCCAGGGCCTTCAATGCAGCCTGACTGTCCCTGAAGACTCCAATCTGTTTCCCGCTCCATCTCCTCTCGATTATCCATTCGGTTACTTTTAGGATGGCAAAAACTTACGTTTGGAAAACAGTTGCCATTTCCCCCATGGCATAGTGATACTTATTACTATCGTTTAAGGACCATCCGGCTCTATTTCATTCTTGGATGCATCGGCAAAGAAAATATCCCTCAAACCTCCCTGAATGCATTCTGGACTGCTCCATTGCTCACGCAATCTGACATCAAATTTCCTTCCAAATGAAACTGTGGGTATCAGGTCATCTTTAGGAGCTAAAAACAGTGGATACTGCTCCGGCAGCAACTTAGAGATTTCTCTGTGTCCCGTGCCAGAAACCATATTTATGGAGTCTACACATTGCTTTTATTGCTTCCTGTTGTATCTTAAGATCCAGGGTGAGCAAATCAAGCATAGCATTTAGGGCATCACCAGAGGTTGTACTCATGGCACCCGTGATGCATAAACATACACTTCTTTGCAGCCTGTATAGTTCCCGGATTGTGGACTTAGCCATGCTCCGTCACCACCAGACCACAGAAGCGTAAGTGAGTGAGTGATAATAATAATAATAAATAATAAGAGCGTGGACCGATCTATATTTAATTCTAAAAATGCTTCTTTTTTGAATAAGCTTGAAAAAATGCCCTATTACAGTCGCTTATTTTACTTAAATACAAACACAAAAAAGTAACAATATTCACTTATAAACGCTTTTCAAAAGAGGTTTAAAAATCTCGAAACTCTCCCCAAGGATAAACTGAAAATGCTCACGGAAATTCTCACAGGCCTTGCAGATTGCGCGGTCATCTGCACTAGTTCACTGGCCCCTGTTATTTCTGCCAGTCCCCGTAGACTCCAGCACACCTTCTTCTCGAATGTGATGCTATAGCGCGAAGAAGGATGACATATCTCGCCCAGAAGAAAGGCACATCCGCTCAGTCCAACCCAGCTCTATCATTTAGTAATATGACGTGGCAGTCAAAGTTACTCTCACAATTTTACCACGGTTGATTCAACCTTGTAATTTATCATCCTAGCTTTTTTTGTTCAAAATTTCCACTATATGTCCTTCAGTATATCGCTTAGCATTTACTATCGAATATCTGCTACAATGTGTGGATTCAGATGGTGCAAATCCAGTAATTTGAGTAAAATGAGGATGGAAGTGAAGCAAAAGTTAAGGATGTTTCGACACTGCTGGTAGTATTACAATACTGGATGATAAGTAAGTTCTTTCAGACACTTACAAAAACCTTTGGACCGCTTTCCGTAGAGGAAATGAAATATAAAAAAAAGGAACGTGTCATAAATTCAATTTTTTTTATTTAATTAAATTATATTTATTTTAATTTAAATAAACTCCATTACTTTCCCATTATAAAAATCCATACCTCGCAATTTCTGTGTCAAGATCTTTGAGGAAGTGAAGTTATAGCTGATTGAATGAACTCTGTAAATTTGCCTCGTTATTTCATTATCACAGTAGTATTTTTTATTGGTCCGATGTGCATTTTTCTCTGTATAAACCATGGCTATAAACAAATAAAATATAATCAGCTGTTAACTTTGATAAATTACATGGCTGGAATTTCACGGTTTAATTTTTTTTTACCTTATCAACTTTGGTTGCTTTGACACGTCTTTAAAATACGACGCAATTTAAACTGTAAAAAAAGAGAAAATACAAAATGTAAAAATACTGCATTTGGAGTACTCACGAGATCGTGTATACCTTAATACATATGAACGTATATTTTTATTACAAGATTAAGAACCCGTTTTTTAGAGTCACGCGAAGCATTGGCTTAATTTTTCATATGTAAAAATTAAAGTACTCGAATATCGAGCAAGACTAAAAATAAATAACTTGCATAAATATTTGTAGTTGTCAAAACAATAATAATAAACAAGTGAAAGAAATATATATATAAAAAATATATACAAAATATAAAAAGTATATAAAAAAATATAAAAAATATATAAATAAAATAGAAAAAATATATACAAAATATAA
>JAYXIM010045509.1:0-69617 GCA_037575425.1 Anastrepha fraterculus
CCCGAAAAAATTAAGATTTTCAATAATATTTTTTGCTAGTCGATTACTTTATTTTACGAAAATAAAAACATAGCATAAATACATCATTTTTAGACTTAACTTAAGCAAAGTTTAAAAAAAAATAATATTAATAGTTGTAAAATTTAACGCTGTTTGTGTGCTGCCCGTTTCTCCAGAAGTCCATTGCGTGATCATCACAAGTCCTTGGAGATTCATCTAAACTCAATCGGACATTAGAATTAGTTTTACTAATAGATAATCTTGTGCCTGTTCGAAACTTTTGTTTTGTAAAAACTAACAATTTGGCGGTCTCAGCAAATATTTTTCAGATTTTCGGGAAAAAACCGGCAATTAACTGTTCAAAAAAAAAAAAAATTAAAAAAAAAAAATCCTTCGATCAGGCACGAGTGTTTTATGTTTTTCAAAAGCAGTATA
Source organism: Anastrepha fraterculus (assembly GCA_037575425.1). Classification (NCBI taxonomy): domain Eukaryota; kingdom Metazoa; phylum Arthropoda; class Insecta; order Diptera; family Tephritidae; genus Anastrepha; species Anastrepha fraterculus. The sequence continues at coordinate 436 of JAYXIM010045509.1, forward strand.
AATCTTAATGAAATGTACCATTTGAAAAAACATAATTTTCAGAAAAACGCGTTTAAAATTTTGCTATCGAGCTCCGGAGCGCTCGATCGCCCTTCGTTAGTTGTTGAATAACTCGAAAAGTGTTTGTCGGATTCACTTCGATTTTTGACATAATATTTTTAAGATATTATACTTTAAGGAAATGCAAAACAAATCAAATTTTTTGAAAATTCTGACTACCTCTAACCCCTAAAAAGCAAGTATGTATGTATATATAAATCACTTAATTTTTGTTGAGCTATTTTTTTAGTGCCAGATTGACAGCTTTTCTAGAGAAAAATGGAGATTTTTAGCGATGAGAAATATGCAATAGGTTTTTCCAATAACAGGTGTTATTTAAATGTACAAAAGGCTATCGAGAGATGATTAACGATTTCTTATGGCCGGAATTGGATGGTATTGATTGATTGAACGTTTGTTTTCAACAAGACGGCGCTACGTGGCACACAAGCAACGAAACCATTGATCTTTTACGGGAAAAGTTTCCAGATCGTGTTATCTCTCGAAGAGGTGATCACAATTAGCCATCGAGATTTTGTGATTTAACACCTTGTGACTTTTTTCTTTGGGGTCACGTGAAAGGGAAAGTCTACGCCAACAGCCTAGTGTCGATTCAAGACCTCAAAGACGGAATTCGTGAGGCTATCGAGGACATAGGGCAGACACTTTGCAATTCGGTTAAGGAAAATTTCATAAAAAGAATATTTCCTATAAGCGTGGTCGTGGTGGTCATTGGCCTGATGTTCTTTTCCACTATTAACGGCATACCTTCCACTTTATATAAAACATCCGATCGTTGATATTAAAAAATAGCATTTTTCTTTGAATATCGAAATAACACTTCTTATTGGAAAACCCGTTATGTAGAAACGGAATTTAAGCTACATACTCGTATATGACCTGTCAAAAACAGCTGACATACATTAACCGGTTCATTTAATTCATTGCTAAAATCTGCTATCAAGGATAGAGATTTTTTTAGCAAGAATCAAAGAATTCTCTAAAATTAATTTATAGATATTTACCAATAGAGTTTCAGCTGAAAAAAAATGCTATTGAAATTTCCTACTGGGGCATGCAAGGGTATCACAGGTGAGCATAAGTCGGGATGTTGTGTGTACGCACTTTCCTCGCACTTATCTGTTGGTATATTGGCCACTGACCGTAGCGGCGTGTGAAGAACTTCCACTGTGCGCATGTAAATAGTTACAATTGTATGTGTGTAGGCATGCACAATGAATATGTATGTGTATGTGTGTATGTGTGTATGTGTATACCTACATTTTATCAATTGCAGCGCGTTGTAAGTCATGTTTCATATCACTTGTGAAATTATGTTTGGCATCGGTTGTAATAAAATACTAAGCCCACCAACGGCACCAACGGACGCAATGCATTTGTGATTAAATAAGTGTTAAAAAGTCATGTTTGTATTGGCGACAATCGCATACCCTACATAGATCGCACCTTTTTTCACGGCAAAAATCTCCAGCCAGGAATCATATTTACACTTGTACCGGTGGACTTCGATGAAAAATGTAAATAGAACCGGATAAAAAATCAAAACAAACACCGTAGCGCTGCAGTGAGCCGATAGCGGTATCAGCTATTTATTGTAAACTAATGACCAATACAAATCCATACATACAAATATACATATGTACAGACTTATGTAAGTAGGTGCATCAGAGCGTTGTACAATGAGTGCCTAGATAAAAAGCGATACTTGTGATAGGTAATCAATATATTTTAGATTGTAAATTATTATCACTCAGTAAACAGTGGAAGTAAAGCAATAACAACAATAAAGGTAAATGCATACCATATTTTTACTATATTTTTATAAAAGAGTCGACTCATGCCCCATAATACACACTTATCTGCACACACTCTATTAAAAAATACCCCGCGCTTGTTTACAGATAAAAGAAAAATAATAAATAAAAAGAAAATTTTTGAAATATTGTGCTGGTCCAGCAGTAGATACCACACCGTCTCATGCATTAAAGGGACTGATACCTGTAAGCGGCCATGTTTTCCCTGATTTTCATTAAAATTATTTAAAATGAAGAAGTCAATATATTTTTTTCAAAATTGGCATACAGTTTATTTATAAAGGGTGGTTAAGTTTCAAGGACCGAATATTGATTTTGAATAAAATATAATTTTTTTAGGAAATTATTAATCTTTATTATGATAATATTGGTATGTCTCAACTACGTATCGAACAAAATATCGGCCAAATGGTCGCCACGGCATTGGCCTCGGCGGCACATCTCCATCCCATGGTCCAAATTTTCGATGACGCTGAGGGATAATTGAGGTTCTAGGCCGTTAATGTGCCGAATTATCTCATCCTTTAGCTCTTCAATTGTTGCTGGCTTATCGACGTACACCTTTTCTTTCAAATAACCCCAAAGAAATGAGTCCAACGGTGTCGTTGACGCTTAGGTGTGGTTCACATTCAACATCGGCCCTTGAAATTTAACCACCCTTTACATAGCTGCCTGAAGAGTTCCAAGTTCCTCCTCATAAAAATATCTGCCGTTCGGAGTCGACTTGAAACTGTAGGTCCCTCAATTTGTGGAACAACATCAAGACGCACACCACAAATAGGAGGAGGAGCTCGGCCAAACACCTAAAAAGGGTGTACGCGCCAATTATATATATATATATAAGCGTTTCTCTACCCGATTTATATTGAAAATTGCTTGTGTCAGGATAAACAGGTTAACAAAATTCCCTTCTGTTTTTTTTTACTGAATTCTGATGCACTTTTATGCGCTGAACACGATTTTGGGTTCAAATATTTTATCAAATTATATCAATCTCCACCAAAAACTATACGGCGATTATTACACAGGTCTACATTTTTTTTTATATGAGTCCGGCTTCCTATTTATTTTTGTGTATTGAACAGCGTTCTGGGGTCTAAAAGTGTTCATCATACCACGGTTTTTAGAAATGTGGGTGCAGAAAATCATAATAACTTGTTTTTGGCAACTTTTACCCCAATTTTCTCAAACACCTCACGTGCTAAAGACTTTATCTATGAAAACCAAGTCTCAAAAAAAAAAGTTCTGAATAAAATGTCGTTAACCCTTTGGTTAACCCAGTGATTACGAGCGAAGGGAAAATTATTAAATTATATTGAGCTCGGCTATTTGCGGTGTCGCTGATCACAAATCCGATGCCAGTTTTTTAAAATACCAAATAGTGGATCCAAGTCATAAAATGAAAAGGCAATTAAGTTGAATTATCTGGATTTTATTTTTCTTTGTTGTAATTTTAGCTAGAGGTAGGAAAGATAAAAGTGGATGATAAAACGGATAAATTAGTTTGAGGTCAGTCTTCCACAAATCTCTTGGATTTATTGCTGAATTTTAGAGAGATCCAGAAGAGGAAGATTATGAACTTTGTCCATACTCACTATATCGCAACCCAATATCCTAAGTCTGATTCTGGAAAATGCAGGACAGCTACAGAGAAAATGCTCTGCAGTGTCGTCATTCTCAAGACAGGATAGGCATATCGGGCTGTCTACGACCCCATGGTAGCCATATGCTGACCACAGACGTTGTGCCCTGCAATTACACCCACCAGTACTCTCAGGTCCTTTCTGCTGAGTTTTAAGAGAAAGGTCGCTGTTTTCCTGTTTGGTTCTTTCACAAAGCACTTGGCTACTCTGTCCGAGTTCAACTCAGACCAACGACCTCTGTGGGTAGACCTCATGAAGTCGTGAATCGATGCGGAATTGGGTCCCAGGACACAGCGAAGTTCTTCGTAACGAAAGCGCCGATAAAGCAGCAAAACATGTCAGCAAAATGCCTACATTCTGCGTCGAATCTTTCGTCATTCTAAGGATTGTATCTATTACTTAACTGTAAGGGAGAAATGGATTACATACCAACACAGCAACAAATCCAGAACGACTTAAAGCTATTATTGCTTCAGGAGCGACATTGCAGCAGACAAAAATCTTCACCCGACTCCTTTTAGGGCACACAAATATCACTCACCAAAACCTTTTAAAAGGAATGCCTGCCCCAATTTGCTCAGCGTGTAACTGTCCACTGTCCATTATTCCCATAATAAACTACTGCACCAAGTACAACAACAGGCCTTTTCGCCAAGAGTTAGCAAGTGGTGAATAGATGAAGCAATTGGTACAAATGGAAATAAGTTGGCAACGCGGGAAGAGAGCTGCCTTAAATGACGTGTGTTGATAAGGCAGTGCGTTACACTAGTCTAATGAGCTATAGCTGTACTCGCTAGCGGCGAATCTTACTCGATAACTTTGTTGTTGCTTTCGCATGCGAATTTTTCGTCAAATTAATAGAGATAGCGAGCGAGGATATGGTGAATAGAAGAGGCCTAACAGCAGATACAACATATTTAAAGGCAGGCATCCTAGTTTATCTGGTATATTTTTGCTTATCGACACAATTTAATTTATTTATTCCTACACAATTTAATTTATTCTAATAATTTTGTATAATTAAGTAAAAAATCAATTGATATTTTAGGCTGATAGTCTTAGCTGGTAATGCCTTTCGTAAAGTAATAAAATTATTCATAATTATATTTATAATATATAAATTAATAAATAAAAATATGCTATAAGTAATTTTATTTACATTCCATATTCATATTGTACTTATCGCACAATATGGCAATCCAGCACTAGTTTAAGTATAGAAAAGATCAAAGAATTAGACTCTCAGAAAGTGCGTAGCCCATCAATGCAAACAAATGATAATCGGAAGGCGCCAAGTCTGGTGAGTAAGCCGCATGCACCAGCGGTTCCCAATCGTACGCCTCCACCAATTCCCGCGTCGCTCTTGTTCGATGTGGCGGCGCATTGTCACATTGTCAGTTCATGCGGCACCCATCTTCCGACCTTTAAAATCATGCCCATGTCTTTCAAACGTTTGGAAATGGTTTTTTGGGTCACTCCCAACTGCTCTGCCATCATTTCTTGCGTTTGACCATCATCTTCATCCAACAATGCTAGCAATTCGGCGTCCTCAAACCGGCCACGGTCCTCGTTCACCACTTCGGAATTTTTCAAACCACCTGAAGCACTATGCTCTACTTAGAGCATGTCCACCATAAGCTTCCATAAGCATTTGATGCGCTTGAGAAGCGTTTTTCTTCAATTGATAACAGAAAATCAACGATGTCCGCAAATCGTAGTTTGAAGGCATGAAATTTGACATTTTTAAGAGCGACAAAAATGCATTGAAACGTAACAAACAATGAACTGAATATTGTTGACAGATGACAGACGAAAAAAACAAGACATTTGGGAAGGTTTAAAAATACTCCTAGCGACATCTATGGACTAATAGCTGTTGATGGTTCATATGATAATATGTTAAGGGGACAGATACGAGTACCTGTAAAATTTCGAAAACAAAAATGTTTTTTTTTTTTCATAAAATGTTTATATAATATAATCCTTTAAGAATATGTCAAAAAAATTAAGAACGTAAATTTAAGTTGCTGGGAGTAAGCTGGGAGAGGTATAGTTACGTTGTATTCACACTTTAGACGCGTTTTTCTCAAAACTATATTTTTTGAATTGGCGTACACGATAAGTCGAAAAGTTATTCACCGATCTCCCTGAAATTTTGCACACATCTTTTTTATGATATTACTTTCTATGTGAAATTAAAATTTCGAAAATTTTTTGAAAAAATAATAGTAGGAAAATTCGCCCGCGAATTTTTTTCCATTTTTTTTAATTCAAATAGAAATTATGACATTACAGCTTTTCGTATTCAGGTCACTGACGCCGCTACGATGCCCGCCGCTTGAGAAGCCCCGCTGCGACCTTCCTGGAATAATTGAGTGTACATCCGCCATTATACATAAATGATTAAAACAAATATATATTATTTTAATATAAAGGGTGGTTAAATTTCAAGGGCCGATGTTGAATGTGAACCACACCTAAACGTCAACGACACCGTTGGACTTCTTTCTTTGGGGTTATTTGAAAGAAAAGGTGTACGTCGATAGGCCAGCAACAACTGAAGAGCTAAAGGATGAGATAATTCGGCACATTAACGGCATAGAACCTCAATTATGCCTCAGCGTCATCGAAAATTTGGACCATGGGATGGAGGTGTGCCGCCGAGGCCGCGGCGGCCATTTGGCCGATATTTTGTTCCGGACGTAATTGAGCTATCCCAATATTATCATAATAAAGATTAATAATTTCCTAAAAAAATTATATTTTATTCAAAATCAACACCGGTCCTTGAAACTTAACCACCCTTTATATAACACATTTGAATTGAGTTTTCCGGCTTTCGTAAAGATATGTGTAGCGCAAATTGACAGATGACCAAATAATCGGTTTCGTGGCACTAGACCAACAACAATGTTTTATACGTTTGATTATCAAGGCAAAGTATTGCAGAGTAGAAAACAAAGGGCGAATTCGCCTTATTTATTCTGTGCTGACAGCTTCGTGGACACGGCGAAAAAAGAATACAAATCAGCTGATTAACCGATACCACTGTTAATAGATTCGCCTTGGTTTAATCGTTTAAGAATTTTTAAAGATTTTCTAACAAAAAATCAAATTATTTCGTTGCACCACTCGCCGTAAGATTTAAAGTAAATGGAAAAAAGTTCGTCGCCGTATTCACCTGATTTGGCGCCCCGAATGAAAACTGAAACTCACTTTGAACGGTAAGCATCATGAATCAATTGCAGCCATTCAAGACGAACTGAAACGCTACTACCGCAAACATATTCCTAAAAAGGTCGTACGGAAAAGTGCTTGGAAAATCGTGTAAAACTGTGTATCGAAGTAGAATATTATGTAAAGATTAATAAAAAACTATAATAAAAAAATATACTAAAAATAAGTATACGTTGGTGGTTTCTATTCCTAAAAATATCGGCTTTTTTTTCAATCGAGGGTATATTGAAGTATCTATTGCAAATGATAAATGTCGCCGCTTAATACTGACATTTACAGCCATTTGCTGGGAAAAAAGTGCAACGCGTTGTTGGAAATTTATAATAAAGCTGTCTAAAGGCGGGGACATCCTAATGAATTTGATATTAATCAATCACTCAATGGTGAATATTATATTCATTTTATGATTATGTTTACTCATAAACCTACATACAAACTTACTTACATATAAAATAATAAGAAATTTAGCGTGACGTAAATCAATTTTTACTTGCGCGTCTGTATGTTTTTGTGGGTTTTGGGTGATTAAATCTAGCAGTGATCAAAGTAAGCAATCCCTAGTTATGGATGTGAGTGCCAATAGGCCAAAATCCAGTTCAAATCAGGGCAATACGCGCAAAAACGGATATGCGCAAAATTAGAGAGCTAACAGAAAGGGATTTGCTAAAAGTTGTGTTCGTACGCCCCTCTCACGAATTAGTCAAAATGAAGCAAAAATAGTGCACCTTATTATTATGAACAGAGGCACGACGAGTACAGGGATTTGCTTAAAACGTAGTTAAGTTTTACTCTGCTTTTGGCACCTAATGAGAAACTATGATAATAACTGGGTCCTCTTTCGGAGGAAAGTATGCTGTTCGTTTTCTTAGAAGGGAGCAATGGAGAAATCCAGATACTCACGCGGGAAGCTCGATAAGAGCTGCCTACACCGACAACATTTGGACAGAAACTTCAGATGCTATGAAAACAACGGGTTTTCAATCGAAAGTCTTTGAAATACTTAAAGTAGCAAATATAATAGTTGAAGGAAGCCAGCGAGTACTTAAAATTAAGGTCTGTAGTTATAGCCAAGTTGCTTAGAAACTGCGCGCATCTCTTCAAAAATAGAGCAAAAACGCAAGTTGAGGATAAAGTCCATTTCAGGGTGGAATGAGCTTGAACTTTTGTAGGCGCCGGGACACTGGGGTATTTAAGGCAGCGAATTTACTGAGGAATTTGCCGACAGCGATTCTTTGGAGCGTGCAATTGGAATCAATTTTAGGGCAACCAGTCGGGTAAAGTAAGTATCTCCTTAGCAAAGCTTATGCGAATATTGGTTACTATTAGTTACACCTTGAGAAGGCCTGACAGGTTGGTAGCAAAATTGCTTCTCAGACAGAGGGAGGAGCGCGCTTTGAACCCAGATAGGAGTAACTACGAAGCACATTCTAAGGAAACGACATATGGTCACCATAGTCGATCGACTGCATATTCTCTGCACTGCCCGACTGTCGTCAACTTATGTTAAGATGGTGCATTTTTGGTTCGGATGCACTGAGGAAGGACGAACTACAATCGCTTTCGGTCGACAAAGTGCTAAAGTTTTTAAACAATCTGCGAAGTGAAGCATGGGCGTAATGGAACGCGACCACACCTGACACCCCTTGTCCTCTAAATCCGCTCTCTAGGCCTTAAGTGGGCATGCATGCCTGAGTGCATGGAAAATTTCTGGCCATCCACAGTTCCTTGCAAGGCGCACTCATTAAAAGTGGTGGCACTATACCAACAACAATACTTTAACTCTGTGAAGTTCGTAAAATTTTCCATCTTTACTCTTTAGCCCTTCAAGCAATCTAGCAAGCTCTCACTACTCTGCTAAGATCTTTTCTATAAACTCTCACTAAGTAATTGCACGCCTGATAGGCGGTTTTTTTCCTGCTTTCGAGGAAAATCTTTGGCAAGGGACGGAGGATGCAACGACAGCTGAATAGGCAATTCGCTATACGTCAAACCAAGACAGTTCATTTCAGCTTCGGTTGCGCGTCTCCAGGTGGTACGTGGCCTACCCACTTCTCGGTCAACTTGTTGGAAGGGATTCTAATGCAGAGCCTGCCTAGCAACATTGTCTTAATTTTTTCCAAGCGCATGTCCTATCCACTGCCATTTCCTTTTCGAATTTCAGTCGCCACGTCAAGCTGGTTAGCTTTTTTAGCAGGTCCGAGTTGGGTATTGTACGGCCCCAAAAAAATCGCAAAATACGGCGCAGGCAGCGGTTGGCAAACGTTTGCAGGCGTCTCGTGATTGCCGCGGTTACTTTCCATATTCGAGGCCATACATATTTGACATTTGTGTTAAATATGCGCAGTTTGGTGGGAAGGCAGATGTTGTTATATTGCCACAAAGGGGCGAGGTTGCCAAATGATGAAATAGCTTCGCTTATCCTACACTCAACATCTACCTCAGAGCCGCCTTCGGGGGACCGCGCGGCCAAGGTAGCAACATTTCTCTACACTTTCATGCTGTTATGCGCCCACTGCAACTAGCTCTGATGTGAGCTCATTGAGATGCAGCGCTTTCGTTTTCATTATTCGGGGAATCAGTAGCGAGGAAGCGAAGTGACTCAGGTGGAGGTATTTTTCACCGTGGGATTTTTTGGGTAGTTTTTTTTCCTTTGCCAGCCACAGCGCGTGCAACGCTCAATATGGAGCTCTAGCTGGAGTGCTAAAAAATGAAAAAAATTTGTTTCGAAAATTCAACAATTCATTCTTATCTTCCGGCATTTTGCAGAATTTACCAAATATTTATGGCCATAAGCTCCAAACACCACTAAAGTGAAACACCAACTAATTTTGTTTGCCAAAAAGTCATTATAATCACAAAACTCTCTAAACGGATTAAGCAATTAAAATTTGGAAACCCTATTAATTTCTGCGAATTTTGAAAATTTTCAGTTAGACTAATACAGTTACAGGTTGCCTGGTTCGTACCATTGTTACAATCCACGAACACCCACAACAAACATGTTGCACGTCGTCAGCTTATAAGACACGTTCCACACAAGCGAACATGTTGCACGTGGTTCGTTGCCATTGGTTTGTTGGCTTTTCGATGCAACGGCGAAAGCAGAATGATTTGTTGTCGGTGAAACATTGTGAGGTAAACACTTATGCGCGGTTGTTTACTCGAAAATCGTTGATAAAATTTTCCTCATCGTGGAATTTAAGTAGTTTGAATGTATAAATGAAAATGTGAATGAATTGTTTATCGTGAAAAAAGAAATTTGCAATTTTAACACGATTCAACGCGCATGAAGCGAACGACCGGCGCGAGTACTTGAAAGTGCTTTTGCATAGTGAACGGAAATTGGAAAAACTGTCAGTTGTGAAGGTGAGAGGTGAGATTTTAGTAAGTGTCGTCGCAGAGGTGATGGAAAAGTGTTGAATGAAATCGTTTCCCTTCACGCGCTAAGTGAAAATTGCATTAATCTAAATAGTGAAAAAAGTAGCGGATTTCATAGCAAAATAAATAAATTTCAATTTTTCGCCTGTTACTACCTTTTGGTTTGTGTGTGCGCTTGTGCTTCACGCTGCGTCGCGGCGTCGTCGCTGCCCCACCTTTTCCGAGTGTTGTTAAAGTGAGTTTTTCAATTTTCCGCAAATCATAACTGCAAACAAACGTGGGACACCACCCTGCCGCTTAACAGGCTGTTGGTATCGGTGGCTGATAACGCAGGAACATTGCAAAAGGATTAGCGTGCTGCGGCAGCGACGTAACTGCACTGCTTTGTAAAAGTGGGAGAAAGTGTAAAGTGTGAATAGAAAGAAGAGGATATGGAAACAGGAAATGTTGTAAGGCAAATATGTGCGTATGTATGCAAGCAAGCACACTTAAAACTCACGCTGATCTCTGTTCTTGCTGATTAATCGGTGTTTGTGTTTTTAGCGCTCAGTAACGGCAGTGGGTGGTGTTGCTTACCTGCTGTAAATATTGATGAGTGATATGATTGAAAGCGTATTAAATAAATTTGTGTGCAAAAGAGATTTTATGTTGGGTTGGTTTGCTGAAACGATTAAAGCGCAAATGCGTGAAGAGTGATTTAGTAAAAGATTAAGTAAGGATGATTGCAAACGATGATTATTTTGTGTGATGGAAATTTGTATGCATTATGAATGTTCATTCATATAAAGTTCTATGGGTATAATTCAAGAAACAGTTACTGGAATTGTTGAAAACAAACAAAAAAAAAAATACATTTAATGGGTTATTCATAAATGGCGCATTATTGGATAATAAACGGATTAAAAAAAGGATAAAATTATGAAATCCAAAAAATTAAAATGTTGAGCAAAACAGCTTTACGGTTTTCAATTTGCTGTGACTTCTTAAGTAAAATAAATATATTTTTTCACCTAATGAGGTACTGTTAATAGATATCGCCAATAAACTTTTAAACAGCATAAAATAAGACCTGGTGGTCATTTTTGCATACTTATCGAATTTCTTTTTTTTTTGGTTAGTGACTTTATTAAAGTAAATGAGCGATATGTGCTCTAATGTAATTCTACGAAAGTGATTATTACTGACTAGTTTATTGAAGTCAAAAGTAACAGCCCCACTGATTAGCTGCCACACGAACTGTTTACGAAACGAAAATTTGACTTCCGCGAAAAGCTTTTTTAATTTGTGCTTCATGAACTGAAAAATCGAATAATTAAAAATGGTTAAAAATTTATTAAAAAAAAATAATAAATATTAAATAAATATGCTAATTAATAATACAAAATTTATTGAAAAGTACAATCAAAGCTACTAATTATTAATATTATTTATATATTTCAATTTATATTAATTTTGAACTAACTGAGACTATTTTGGAAGAATGAAATTTTGAATTACTTAAGAAGGCAAATGATTTATTTCTGTGCTATGAGTTTATATTTGTGTTTTATTCACTACTAAATTAAAGTAACATACAAATTTAAATTTATAATTCAGTAGAAAAACAAAAAAATAAAAAATAAAAAACAAAACAACCAAAAAAAGTAAAAAACAATTCAAAACAAAAAGTAAGAAATAGTTAATTATATAAAAGCACATTTTTAAAAACACTATTCACGTTTAAAAGTGTTCTATTACAATAAAAATGTTATTACAGGAGCGTTTTGACTGCTTTTGTGTTTCTAATATCAAATAAAATTTTTTTCACCCGGCCTTAACTAAAAATAGAAAAAAATCGGACTATTAAACTAAAATTACAAAAAAGTGAACGTGCAAGTTTTTTTTTTAATAATCTTTAAATTCGAATTTCTGGTTCACGTAAAAGCAAAAACAAATGTTTTTTTTTAATAATTTTTCAATTCGATTTTCTGGTTTACGTAAAAGCTAAAACAAATTTTTTTTTAATAATTTTTAAATTCGAATTTCTGGTTCACGTAAAAGCAAAAACAAATTTTTTTAATAGTCTTTTTAATAGAATACCTGGTGGACGTACAGCAAGAAACCATTTTTTTTTAAATAATCTTTAAAATTAAATATTTAGTAATAGTTAAATTTTGGAAATCATATCAAATAACAAAATTAATCAGAAGTGACCTGAATAAAAATGTCTTGAGTATCTAGCAGGATTTTCTCGGTAACCATGTATAAAAAATCGTGTAATAAAAACGCAAATGCGCTCTTACGAGCATTAGTTAATTTTTATTAAGCATTTTTTAATCCAATACAGTTTTTGCAATGAAGTTTATTTATTTATTTATCTAAATTTTTAATCAAAAAACACAAAGGTTCTTCCAGAAAATTTACTTAGTGTTACTGTAAACAATGTACTAATAAAATAGCAAAAAAAAAAAAAATAAAATAAAAAACATCAATTAAAACAAAAATACATTTTCGTTAAAAAAATACGATAATATTAGCGAATTAAATGATCTAGAAATGAAGGGAATCGATTTTTAATTATTGTAAAGCCTATGGAATTCGAGATCTCATTACATTCGCGTAGATTCCGAGCAATAGGTGATGAATAGGGACTCGAAATTCGTTTCGAATGAGATAAAAAGGGTAGGAGCTTCGTAAAGTTCTCGCCGGAATAAGAAAGTTGGTATGTTGCAAAAGAAACGCGGAATCAGTGTCCCCTTGAATTAAATTAACCACAACAAACACCAATAGAATCGACCTACTGCACTCAAGCGACTTTTATCCAATTAATAACAAGCGGGAGCTCTAAAAGGGATATGGGACAGAAAATTTGAGATATTTTTGTAATTTTGCAGATTTTATGGCGTATTTGAACCGGACCACTGCAGTGTGTTCCACGCAGAGGTAGCCGCAATCAAGGAGGCAGCTGATTGGCTGCTCACATGCGTACTAACAGACAGGAAAGTAAATATTTACTCCGACAGCCAAGCGGTAATAAGGGACCTCCGGGTCAGTGATGGTGCATTTCAAACTGGTCAGGGAATGCCTGACCTCACTTTCGACTGCGTCCAAAATCTTTGACATTAGCCTCATCTGGGTTTCTGGTCACAGCGAAATTGCGGGAAACTGCGAGGCGGATGAGCTGGCCAGACAAGGGACATGTGAGGTGATCTCCCCGCGAAAGGAGAGAATTGGGATCCCCGTGAATACCTGCGGTCTGCTCCTGGAAAGATGGGCATCGCGCCAACTCAGCCAGGGGTGGGGCAAGTACACAAATTTGTAAGGTCGCGAAATCCTTCTGGCCACTTGCGCGAGGAATGCCTGCAGTGAGGTTTGAAATTACCTCAAGTCCCTTTTGCGATGGATGTATGGAAGATGAGGTGGAATCATCTCAGCATCTTCTCCTTAGTTGCCCTGCTCTGGCGGGACTAAGATCCAGACATCTTGGCTCTTACTTCTTTGCTGCGCCTGCTGATATAGCTGGCGTTGACATTAAAAATCTGATGAATTTCATCAGTAGCACAAAGCGGTTGACGCTAACGCAGCACAGTCATCGCTCGTAATCCACACACTCTAAACCCACCCTCCTAACCATCCCAGCATGCATGAATATGTACACCAAGAAATTAGTTCATTGAGGTCTGAGCCCAAAGTATATCCTCTGGGTTTCTTATTGAAGCAAAAAATTTTAAGTATGAAATAGGTGCTTAAGTATTAGTAGTTGCCTGGCAATTAAAATATCTGCTAATTTATAAATAAGGCGAATAAAACACTACCTTGAGGTACCCCAGAAGCAGTAATGCAAGTGGCATGAATAGTAGGGGCCTAGAAGATACCCCAGAAGTAGCAATTCTAACAAGATAATTTGATTTCACTTAGACAAGATTTTAACCATCAAAGGAAAACCGATTGAAAGGCTAGAGAACCCAGTTTACACAAATGAATTCCATGTAAAACAGTGACAAAAGTCCACACGAAAATGAGTCAATACAATTTTCACTGAATGTTATAAATTCTTTTGAAGTGTCCGGTGTCTTTTTTTATTACTTGCTTAATAATGAATTAGTTTTTAAAAAATTGCAACGTGTTTTTATTAAAAAAAAAGAATTATTTAAATATGTCTACTACTTAAAACAATTTTGAAAGGCAGGAAAACCATTTAAAATAATTAGCTTAAATAGCAGCTTCGAATTATAATTTAAAAATATTAAATTTACTATCTACTATCCACTCTATATGAAATTTTTACTGGACTTCTGTTAACACGCATTAAAGTTTGATTTGATTTGAACAAAATCATGATGGAATTGCTTGCAGATTTAAAAAGATAGATAGCCTTTTTAACTTGTCGTCAATTGTGCGTTTGAATATCAAAGCAAAAAAGAAAACCTGCGCCTTCTTTTTTGTCTTTTCATGTGCCCTTGATACGATACATAGAAGTACTCGTTTTTACAAACTAGCAACTTATGACTTCTTTACCGATATGATAGAAATCTTAAAACTGCTATGCGAAGACACTTCAAATCATATCTGACACTATGACGCACTTTTTCCCCATTTTTATGCAAATCAAGGGGTAAGACAAGGCTGCCTGTTAAGCTCTTAAGTTGAACCTTGTTCTCTCTGTATTTAAATTATTTAAACGATTTCCTATCCGGTAGAGTTAAAGTGGCTAATATTCGTATTAAACTGTTAATGCACGCCGACGACTTAATGCTTTTTGCAGAGTCTCCAAGTGAATTGCAGGAAATGATAGACGCAAACCGCGATTATAGCATTCAATGGGACCTTAAAGTAAACTTGACCAAGTCGAAATCCACCCATCGTGTTTGGAGAGTGTAGCAGAATTCCTTCTTCTTATAATTGAAAGTTTGACGACGAGATTGTTAGTGATTATAAACATCTGGGCGTGCTGCTTACATATAAACTCTCTAATGTGAAACATTTAAATCTGAAACCGCTATCAATGCAATTTGACGTAAATATTTTAATTATTCTCGAATCTGCATTTCAAATAAACTAAAAATTTATGACGCCTGCTAAAGGTTGATCATGTTTTATGATTCTGTTTATTAAAAAATAAATTTAAAAAAAAATAAAAAATTAAAAAATTTTTTTTATTATTAAAAAAAGTTTAATTTAAAAAAAAAAAATTTTAAAATTGAAATTTTTTTTTACTGCCAAATACTCCGAATTGTATGATTCACATCGAAACAGATGTGCATCCGCAATATCTACATACACTCCGAGCACATTTGTATGTACTGTGCCTTGCGGTGTTTTATTCTGCCAAGTCACAGGCGCACCCTTGCTGAGTAGACTATACGTATCGGCGCTTATTGGGTAAAAAAATGGAAGGACATCTTGCTAATGCTAAATATGGAACCTCTCAATGCTTTTACTTCTGAGTACTTTTCTGCGTTCATATCTTTGTTTTTAAACAATCTTAAGAATAAAACACTTTCAACTCTTTTGTACTCATCTGTTAAATCAGAATCACATGATTTGCATGCTAACTTAGCACTTAGGTTGGGTTAGGTTGAAGCGAAGGGGAACAAGCCCTTATCCCTCCTAAAACCAATGTGCTCTTTTCAAAAATTTTGTAAGATCCTTAATTTCGACAGAGCCGAGACCTTCCAATTCATTAAAGGATTGTCTACCCGAAATGGCGTCGGGATAGAGCAGGACAGTGACACAGAAGGTGCGGGAACGTCTCTTCCTCTTTCTCGTCTAGACAACTTCTGCAGAAGTCATGTGTTTGCACTTGCACACCCATTCTCTAGGCGTGCCTACCGATTAGGCAGTGCCCCGTAATAACTGAAATCAGCGTGTTAAGACTGTGCTTATCTCTTCTTAGTAGAACTTCCGTGCGTTTAGCATTGGGAGTCGGCCACAGCTGTCGGGCGATTTAACTTGCTTCATTACGCCATCTTTTATTCGCTACTCTTACAATTTATTCGCGTAGTTTACATGTTTGTAAAGGTATACCTATGTCATTGCCTATGTAATCATCAGTCAATTTGGTACCGATTTTCGCTAGTTCATCGGCTCCCCTCAATGTCACAATGGTCAGGAACCCATGTTATCATTAGGTGAAATGACTCAGCCATCTGGTTAAGAGATGCGCGGCAGTTCGTGGCTACATTGGAGGTTGTCCACTGTTTTGTGAGAACTAACTAACTAATATTAAATTTTATAATAAATAAAAAAAATTTTTAACTCCAAATTCGAATATTCATAAAAATTTTGTCTGATTTGCATATGATTAATAACTCTTAACTGAAAGCTGTTACTAAAAGTCTTATATAACGAAAATGAACGTTTTTTTTCATACCTTGAAAACTCTAAAAATAGTTTATAAAATAGGTATTTAATATTATGCAGAAATTAGTTGCTCAAAATAAAGAACCAATTTTATTCGATATCTAATGAGCGATGTGAAGTTAATAAAAATATTTGTATACTTATTTGTACCTCTCCGTTGAACACCTTTTTTAAAACCTTCGGTTGGGTGCCCGGGACTGGCCTTTTTTCGTTCTATTCGAGGATCCTTTTTAAAGGGCTATACCCATAAATCGATAGAAAATTAAATTTTCCGAAGCTACCTGGAAGCTCAGGTCGTTAGCTATAATAGAAATATGTTAAGTTCGCGTCCAAAGTCGAAAAAGCCAGTCTGGGCAGACCCGGATGCCCGACGGATGATTAAAGATAATTAGAAAATGACTCCTACCTACAAAACAAATAATAAATTATGCATAAATATAATCAAATATATATGTATGGATGTGTGTGCATACTTGTAACATATTTCCATCACTGACTGCGTCATTAACTGGTAACAAATGAACAAAGTGATTTTATAATAATTTTCAAGTGATTTTGCGGCAAAAAAGTTACATATTTTATTTCTTTAACAGGTCTGTGAAATAGCTAAAAGTTCAGAAAAAATTCTACCCAGCCAAATACCATGAAAAATATACAATACAGATATCCATTTTAAGTGCGAATCTCTGAATTGCTACAACTAATTACAAAAAAATCCAATAAAGTTTCTGAAAACCAAAGTGTATTTGTGTATTACAAAATAAAAAATATAAATTGCAAAATAACGACAAATACTTCCAAATATTTAATATTTAACACTCACTTTAATTATCAAATAACAATGGATTACTAAAAAAAAATCATTAATTAAATTAATTGAAATATTAAAAAATAAGTGATTAAGTTAAAAAGTGTGTTTTGAACTGAAAAATCAATGTATTACAATAAAAAACATGCAGCTGATATAAATTAAGCAACAAAACGGCTTTTGAATGCGAAAAATTTGTTGCGAAAAATTCACTGCCGCACGTAAACAATAGCATTACAGTATTACACCAACAATTGCGATAAATAACAATATTTGCAAAATTGTGAACACCAAACGGAAGTGCAACACAGAGTTCGCCGGAAGTGAATGTGTAAATCGTAAAATCAAAAATGCATTAAATCAACACCTCTGGTAATCCACAATCGAAAAGTGTTCAAACAAAAGTGCGCCGGTACAAAACAAACCGTCGAACTAACATAAATAATCCACACTTCCTAAAATCCACACACACACACACACATCGCTAGCATGGAGGACGAACTACGTTGCCCGACATGCAAACAACTTTTCGCCAATCCGGTTCTGCTGCCCTGCTTCCATGCCCTCTGCTTGGGTTGTGCACTTGACATACAGACCGCTTACACGCCCGCCTCAGCATTGGCTGCTATCAACGCCGGCGCTGGTCTCGTCTCGAACGGCAACATCAACGGCGGTTGCTTAGTTCATTCGCATCCATTGCACGGCACAACAGCACATGGTAGCACCGTTACCACCACTGCTACAGTCCATTCACACAGTGGCGTTGGTACGCCTGCACCACCACCTTCACATCCACCGTCGACACGTCACTCTTCGAATAGTTCAGCCGCCAGCACTGCCAGCTCGGCTACGGGCAGCGAAAGTGTCACATCCGATCAGGATCAAGCCGATAAGGTGAGCATCTTGAGTGAGGCCGATTCGGGTGTTGTCTGCTGTTCGAACACATCACGTCCGGTTTCGTACGCTGGCACTGCACAGTTGCAGGGTTTATTGCAGGGCGCTGCTGCTGCGCCACCCGGTGCCGCTTTCTATCTCACCTGTCCGCTCTGACGGAAGCTGGTGTTCTTCGACGAGGGTGGCGTGCGCAACTTGCCCGCCTATCGCACCATGGAATCGATTGTTGATCGTTTTTGTGCACGCGAGGCGCTACGTTGTCAAATGTGCGAAACAGATCCGAAGGTCGCCTCGACTGTGTGCGAGCAATGTGAGATACGTTACTGCGATGCATGTCGGGAGCTGTGTCATCCAGCACGTGGGCCGTTGGCCAAACATAATTTGGTGAAGCCGCGCAATGCGGCACCGCAAAGAGAGTCCGTCTGTGGCGACCATGCTGATACGTTGTCAATGTACTGTTTGGTGTGCAAGATACCCGCCTGTCCACAGTGCATCGCCGAGAAACAACATCCCGGACATGAAGTGCAGTCCATCAGTGTCACTTGCAAGGCACAAAAGGTAAGTGCGTAGTCGATAATTTATTTATTTTGCCAATGTCTATATGAGAAAGTTTCCTAAAGCTCTGCGGTGGGGCCGTTGCAATACGATATCCTTATAAAAACACGTTCGTTTTAATGAAATCGATAAATCTTACAACACCTAATAGCACTTTGCTGGTTGCTATGCTGCTTACTTCCTTCTTTGTAGTATCCTTTACTCGTTGCCTTACGCCGAGGTCGTTCATCAAGCTAACTAAAGTAACGCATAAATCTTTATTTGTATTATTTACCTACTAAACCAGATTGTATTCTTGCGAAAAGGGTGGCTCAAATATGGCAGAGGTTAAAGGTTAGCGGATGTACATAGAATTTCTATCTAATAATGGGGTGCCTTAGTAGGGGAGTAACTAAAACAGATTTCCATTTGTGATTTTCTCAGTCATTTATGTATTTTATTACCTTGCATAGCGAACCTAAGAGCTACTTTAAAATTCCTATAGACCAGAAATCCTTATGTAGGCTCGTGAAAACCTACATGAAGGAAGTTCTCAGAGACTGCGAAGATAAGAAATTCAAACGACACTGGATGGAGAGTCCAGGAAGCAGTTTATGCTTTCCTCCAGAAAATCATCAAATAGGCTCCTAAATCAGGATGGAGAGGACTTACGGACTTTCACTGCTGTATACCGGGACATTGTAGTTTTTGTTTTCATTATCGTAATTTTTGCTTACTCTATCACAAAACTAATGTAAATATGCAGCTCTTGTAAGACGAATACTCGTATACCCAGGTGGTGCTACTCTAAATCCATTAGTGAAATGCAAGAAAAAGTCTAAGGAGGTTGGATTTCGATCGAGCAGATTTTCTTAGCTGTTGAATTTTTATTCGCTGCACTATGTCTAGGTCGTCGTAAAGCTCATACGACTCATTGTTTAATCGCCTGCGATACTCGCCGTCGCCAACGTCCAAAGATCCGCTTGTATATAGATGTACAAATATCTGGGATCTAGGGTAAACTAAGATCCCAACTTGGTTGGAGATTGAAATATGGACTTTTATGTCGGGCTCGATTGATTATTGAGAAAATTTCTTATTTGTCCTATACATCTCCAATACCAAGAATTGCACACTTTTCAGATTTTGCCACAAAATATGAAATATCTGACATTTGAAAGTTCATTTTTGAAGTAAGAAGCTGTAAAATATCCATTAGCTATCAGCTATCTTCTGCACAAACGGGTTACTTCAACCCACAAGCTAGCTTGGCAGGCTGATAGAGGCTGCAGATGGACAAAACTGGTGTTACCTGTCATGTCCCACCAACTGTCGCAGACCCTCCTGTCATTAAGCAGATGGAACTGAAGGCAGCTGGTTGGACTGATGACGCGCCACCTTTTATAGGCGAAGCACAGGGAAAAGGTAGGCATCTCAGACAGTGCACTCCGCCCAGCATGTGGAGAGAAAGATGAGATAGCGAACTATTACATAGAGCGTCTGTCCGGCCTTCGCTCGAATCAGGTTTGAGGTCTTTGGTACTGATGTGTTAAAAAGCGATCGCCTTGGCTCCATGGCACCACAAGATTTACTCAGATGTCTTCGGAAGTTGGGTAGATTTACAGAAAATTAAAAATGGAACCCGCGTGCAGTACAATGGACTTAACTGTGTCTGAGTGCTGTACTTGCTAGCTGCCCCGGCAAAATAAAAAAAAACCTTAAACTACTTCGGAGGCTATAAAATGTTCATGCTTATTCCGATACGAGGGAGCAAGGTAGTTACTCATACTTCGTAGTAGTCATACTTTGTTGAAGCACAGAGCACTTTTAATACTCAGTTAAAGTCATTATTTGATTTTTTTCGAAATTTTTTTGTTTTCAAATTATTTGAATCATGACGACAATACCGGTACATTGGAACTGAAAAACGATGCGGTGAAGTAGAGTTCCATACTATCAATATATACCTACAACTTTAGATCCTGTATTCAAACATTTTCACTTCACGAGCCCCACAGTTTTTTCAAAAGCAATCAAAAATATTAGAGAGTTTGTTTAAGGCTGAAGATCTCAGTACTTCAAGCAGCAATGCGCCGAAAAAGGACATTGCGAAGGTTGATCATTTTGAGAGCAGCACCGAGGTCTTGTACTTAAGCACTTAAGCAAAACGGACGGAAAAAGGTGTGATGAACTTGCGAGATGCATAGCGACGCCATTTCCGACCAATTTTCAAAAGCACTCGTTGGCAAAAGTGCACCTGATGAAATCATCAATCTGGTAAAATAACTGTACTCAGACGCCAGCTGTCGAGTTAGGCATGAAACACACAGGAGTAAGGCAAGGATATGTGCTGTCTCCGCTCTTGTTTAACCTGCTCTTGGACCTAACTATACGACAAGCTTCCTCTGGGAGAAGAGAAATTTCCTGTGGTTTGGCTGTCTTGAAGATTTCGACTATGCAAACGATGTTTGACTGCTTTCACACAAACGCACGCATATGCAATCCAAGTTGGAGGCGGTAAGCGCGTTTGTAGCTCAGGCAGGACGATGATGTGCAGCAATACCACAGGAGCTCAATCTTTGTAAATATGCGGTACAAACATCGAAAAAGTAGAAGAATTATTTCATCTCGAGAGTGTCATGAATAAAAACGGCGGCTCGGTAGCTGGTATAGGTAGTCGAATATTAAAAAGCCGTGCAGTGTTTGGCATCGCATCCTTCATAGGATTATGGGCATTTTTTGGCCTAACACTGTCTTGAACAACAATATCTGAGTTGTGGCAAAGCAAACGCCTGCCCAACTTGAAATTCGGCGTCGAAAATGGAAATGGACTGCCCATAATCTACGGAAACTCAATAAAGACATCACCAATTGAACACGTGGAGACGACTACTTGAAGCAGAAGCTCTACAAGCAGCCAAACAAATCCAATTTTAAATTGTTTATTGACATAGAGTTCCACCTAGGAACGACGGAAAAAAATATTAGGTTGAAGAATAAGTTCGTAGCGTTTTTACCGAAGACTTTTAATTGATTGTGAAGTGATTTGAGACGTTTTTCATCGAATTCAAAAAACCTTCTGCTGAGGGAAAAACCTTCGATGTCAAAGTCGCCATTTTTGAACTTTGCAAACCACGCCTATGACACCTTCTCCATACACGTCGCAAGTGTGCCTTTTTGACCAGAGCAAAGAATAGCAGGTGTCGAAAAATTTGATTTTTTGGCTCCTGGGTATTCCACAACTAAGTCTCAAAACTAATAAAAAATCAAAAATACAATTAACACAGTGTTGTAGAGCAGAAAAAGTTCTATGGGATGAATACTTACCCTTTGCCAAACATGCTAAGAACTTATTCCCCAACCCAATGTATATAATTCCGGGTTTAAAGAGTAATCCGTCAAAAGAAAGGATTTATCTGAAAGGCACATTTCCAAACTTTTATAAAATGGCAAAAAGTCTACTCTGTGTGAATTTTAAATGAGTCCAATACGACTCGAGTACTCCAGCCCGATAAATTTGAATTTTCGATTCTTTTACCGAGTACAAGCGTCGAGTGCATGGCGGTATCGGAGCATCACTTCTTGTATGCAATAAAATTAGTACACACAACTTCAAGGCCAGTAAAATTATCATACCCTGTATCTTAAATCTTTTGTAGCGAAAAAGAAACAAGCCGAAAAACAACTGCCCACAAATCCAAAACGAAAACAAAGAACAAAACCGAACCAGAAGGAATAAAGAAATAAACTCCCATACTGCTCATAACCGATAAGAAATTGTAGTCAAAACGCTAACGAAACGCCAATAGAGAACGAATTAAAATAACACAAACACAGTAGGCGCAAAAAGAAAAGTCACAAGTTTTGCTGCAATGCCGTGAATGATCCCGAAATAAACAAACACACACTGCAAAAATACATAAATAAAAGAAAATACAAACGTAACAATACGCCGAGCAACTGCAGGATAAACAAAAAGAGCAACAAGAAAAGCAAACCAAACACAAGCAAAGTCCAACGTGGTGTTATCTAGCACCTTGCCCAAAATTAACACTCAATACACGAACACACACTGAACATAGAACATAAAAGGCAAAGCCACAATCTGCACTTCCTGCGCTTCCTTTTTCCTTTTGCAACGGCCGCTTTGGATGCCGTGTACCTGAGACAGTAGAAAACCCTTCGTCATTCATGTCTTGCCGAAACTCCTCATACTCACACTCTCTCCCTCCCGCTCTCTCTCTTTCTCTGCCTCTCCAGATTACTTGCATGTTTTGGCCTTACTTTTTTTTAGTCTTTGTTGTTTGGTTTGTCCCGGCCGCCTTGTCAGCTATTTCCGTCTGCTCAGCAGAAGAAAATTTTAATCGAGCCACGAGAAATCATATTGGGGGTGGTGGCAGTTGTGGTGGTATTGGCACCTTCCATTTACATAGAATATATTTGTTATGCATGTAGTGGTAGCAGGTCGATGCGGAGAAAGAAAGCAGCGCCAGCAGCAGCAGCACAGCACCAGAAGCCTGCAGCACAATTTATTGCTTTGGAGCTGTCATTCTTGACTCGAGGCGCATTTGTCATGCCGGAGGGGGTGGAGCTAGTAGAGGCGAGTGCTGGAGAATGATTTGAAGCAGTTATAAGTGTAACGGCGTTTGTAGTGGACGCACATGCATATAAATTCTTACAAATTTCTTAGAAACTAAGGCTGCTAGTGGCTTGCGGTCATGTACATACATAAATGTGGTAAGGTATGTAGGTAAGTAGGTGTTAGTTTGCTGGGCGTTGTTGTGTGAAAGGAGTGAGCTGTGGGCGTGATTCTGCGAGGCAATAAATTCATGCAAGTCTTAACTGCCACCTTTTTGTTGTAATTCTAGTATAAGTTTCTGCTTTTATTTGCTCTTCTGTTTTTGATTTACTCATCCTTTGCCATACGCTGACCTGTCCTGTGCTACAGTTATCTTGTTTGGTAATTATGCGTTGTAATTATTTTTTTTGTGTGTTTTGTTTGTGTGTTTTGCTTGGTTTGTCGTTGTATTGTCGGCGGCATTGTTATTAAGCTGTTGTTAATGCCTTTGTACAGTCAATTTTCAAATGGCCGCACGTTAAGATTTTTGCAATATTTTGCTCGCGTCAACAAAATAAGTCTTGTTGTGTTTATGTGGCCTTGCTTTTCGTGCGCCTCCCAAAATTCACTTGCAAAATATTTACATACCTATACATACATACATATGTATGTGTGAGTTTGGTTCAATTGATGTGCGCACTACTTGGATCTCTGTTTGCTTTACTTCTACCCCATTTGTAGTCAATTGGGTCTTAGCGGGAAGACACAGTGTCTGCTAAGTAGTAATTTATGTTCGTTCACACTGCATATTTGAGTTGCTTTATTTGATGCGCGCGAATTCTTATTTACAAAATACTGTTTAAATATTATATTTAATGGTACTATACCCCTATGTATGTGTGTATGTGTGTAAGTATTTGCTCCAATTCCTTTAAGTGCTCGTTTGTGAGAAAGTAAGATTTCGGTTTTTTTTTGGTACGAAAATAAGTACGTTAAGACATTACATTTTTGGAACTTTAATTTTTTGTTATTATTTGTGGTTCAAATGTATTAGTGTTACAATTTACTGTTAGTACTTTTATGGTGAAAAACAACGTTTTTTTTCTAGGAGTTCTAATTTTATATCAAATGGTTTGCTGGTTGATTTTTTTTTTAATTTTGCTTTACTTTTGGCTTAACCCTTCGTGTCCCAATGTTAACCCAAAGTGATGCTAGAGCAACATAGGCGTCGGCTGGTACTACACTCAATAATAAATGGGCTGAAAAGTCTCAGGTCTAGCACATAGATGGCACTAGTTCTACTGCATTCAAATTTTTTCATACCGTGGATTTGCGGACGCAGCGACCGATTTCACATGGTAGCTCGATAGTCTGGTTTTTAGGGCTTTTTGTGGCTGTAAACTAGTGTTATCATGTTGAAGATCCATTGCAGCTACTAACTTTGACAAAAAATAAATAAAAAATTAAATAATATAAATAAATAGAATAAAAAAAAACAAAAAAAAAATAATTCAGAGTTTTTTTTTTTGAATTACATAAAAACCAATTCATAAAACTCTAATCAATTAAAATGATTTAAGCTAGACAAAAATTCTGTACATCTGATTTAACACGCATCAGTCCGTGTCAAAAAAATGTAAATTTAACTTAAATCAAAAAATCAAACTTAAACAAGGCGAATCTATTAAAAGTGATATCAGTAGACCAGCTGATTTGATATTTTTTTTTATTTCGCGCGTTACTTTCAAATAATAGCACAACAAATTACTTTCTATGTAAGAAATCTAAATAATACCTGGATATATTTGTTATTTTAGTTTCTTAAGTATTAATTTTGTTAATAGCTTCTAAATATTTTTAGCAATTTAATGGTTTCTTACGTTGTTAGCTTAAGTTTTCTACACTGTTAAATATTAAATATTGTAAATTTGTATTTTAGTTCTGAAACTCATATCTTAAATATCTGTTCTGAATTTTGATAGCCATTAAATAAATACATAAATAAATAAATAAAATGAAATGGCTGTTCGTTCACAGTTCGTTCTCTTCTTTTTCCTTTTTTACAAAACGTTGTTGTTGGTCCAGTGCAGGGGTGGACAACCTGCATACGGTTCTTTGGAATTGGAGCTCCGGCTCTTTAGTTCTACAAGCAAATTTTATTTATTAAAAAAAAAATTGTAAATCGTTCTGAATCGATTAACGAGGATTAGGCACCGATTCAATCTCTCAGCTACTAGAGAATTCTTAAACGAAATGAAGAACTCGGTATTCTGACGTCCTACTTGACAGTATAGTGCTTGCGATGGCTTTCCAAAGGCAAGGTGTTTGAAACGTTTTGCTTAATTAAAGGCATTAAACACCCTGAATTAGAGAAAGACCAATGGTTGCAAAAATTTAACTTTATGGTGGATATCAGAGAGCATTAAATAAGCTGAATCTAAAACTGAAAGGCAAATCCAGCTTATGTTTTGGTAGAAGAATTGGTTTATTTTAAAGAACAATTAATTCTTTTTTTTCAGAAGATATTCAGAGTGGCAAATTATTAATTTCTGAAGCAATATCGTGATAAAACCAGTGCAATTGTTGACACGAATTACTTCAGCCCAGTTTTAAAAACAATCCAAGATGAATTTTCTGACCCGATTTGAGCGTTTCAAAACTAACAAAACCACTCTAGAATTCATAGTAAATCGTCTCAACACAAATAGTCGGAGCAATTTGGAATTGGTGCTGGGGGAGAGAGAAATGCTATTGAACGATTTACAAAGTAAAGCTTTGTGGAGTGGAAAATTTACAGAGTTGAAAAGCAAGTTGTATGAGTTGGAGGTCCAAAAATGTGCATACATAATGCAACAAAAATGAACAGCTTAAAAATAAATGCCGCGAGTTGAGGCATTTTTATTCAACACATGGCATAGTTTTCCAGTCAGGTTAGCGCCAGGTAGCGGCAGACTAATCACCTACCCTGTCAGAAATCATATAGATTAACATAACCAACGCAAAACAAATATCTTGTCGAGGCCCTATGCTCCCGAGAGAAGTGAACAAGGGGGAAAAAACCAGGTTAAGAAGTTGGCATTTGGAGTGCTGACTATCTTCGGTTCAAGAACAAATTTGTGGCTTTTTAAAAACTTGGAAATTTTTTGTAAATTGTAGTTTTTGACTCTTACGTCTTAAAAGGTTTAGTACCACCACTTTTAAGCAAGAAAAAGGGGAAAATAAGTGACAGTTTTTATATTTCTAAAAAATGAATCGAAATATGTACATTGAAAAAAAAATATATATATATATACATATATACCCTATGAGCAGAAATTAGCGGGAATGTTTAAATAAATTTATTTTATCTCCTTCAAAATATGACCCGTCTGAAGCAACACAGATGTGCCAACAGTCCTCCATGCACCCCTGGTAGGTCTACGAAGGGATGGCCTTCAGCTCCTTCGCCGCATTCTCTTTAATCTCCTCTATCGACTGAAATCTTCTTCCACGAAGTGGTAACTTCAACTTGGGGAAACAAAAAGAAGTCGCACGGGGCCATATCAGGTGTATACGGTGCTTGCACGATGATATTTACTTGGTGTTTGGCCAAATAATCCAGCACAATTTGGTAGCACATTAACGGCCGGCCAGGCAGACGCTATTGATCCGATGGCGCTAAAAAGTGACAGATGTGTGTCTTACATAACCGGTTGTACCAACGTGCTTGGTTCGTTTGAATTAAATTTTCCCGGTACTTTTTGATTATAAGGTGCAAACATAAAAGAATTATTGCGCTTTACATTTTCCACACAAATTGATATGTTGGGGTTAAATTGGCACAACGGACTGTTACCTGTTAAACAAACTTTTGGCTATACCTCCTACGGCCCTTTGCCTATAACCTTTGCTTCAAAAAGTGGTGCCCTAATTTATTTGAAAAAGTATAACCAATTGAACCATCATCATCATATTGGCAATTAAAGCTCGGGGAACCCAGTGCTTCCTTTACAATATCTCTCCATACGTATCGGTTTATTGCTTCGCTCCTTCTAGCATTTATGCATTTATGCACCGAAGGTCTTCATCATCATCATCATCTCATTCATCTTCTTGGGGGTCTTCCGCGTTTTCTGCTGCCCGTCATATAGGAGTTGGATGCCTTTTTCGTAATTCTGCTGTAGTTCATCCTGAGTAGATGCCCAAACTATCGTAACCTCTGCACCTTAGCAAAGCGTAGAATGTTTTGGACCTTATTATTTGTTCGATTTCGTTGTTATATCTTACTTTATAAGTCTTATCATCCTGTGGTGTTTGGCCGAGCTCCTCCTCCTATTTGTGGTGTGCGTCTTGATGTTGTTCCACAAATTGAGGGACCTACAGTTTCAAGCCGACTCCGAACGGCAGATATTTTTATGAGGAGCTTTTTCATGGCAGAAATACACTCGGAGGTTTGCCATTGCCTGCCGAGGGGCGACCGACCACTATTAGAAAAAACTTTTTCTTCATTTTAGTATTTCACCGAGTTGCGAACCTACGTTCTCCCTGAATTCCGAGTAGTAGTCACGCACCAACTCATTCGGCAACGGCGGCCGCCCATTCCTTTACTGGATCAAATATTCTTCAAATATTCGTGTGGAATTGTTTGATATTACGAGGTATTTTTTTATCGACATTAATTTCCAGACCCACTGGGTTTGTTCTATTAATAGGATTTAATGCGGAGTCGGCAAGTGCGTGTGCATTTCTTGCAACAATCGTCAGCTAACCACAGATCTGAATACTCTTCGTGAAGATAATTGTAGCAGGGTCGATTTTGCAGATGCCAAAGTTCGAAAGAACTCTTAGTTTTCCTTGTATCATTACTACAGATGCAGTTGCTGCCAAAGCCATAGATATCAGCGACGCGAGAACAAAAGAAAGTTTATTTCTCTCTTGCATGCAGATCTTAAAAGGGATATACCTCTGAAGATGTTGCAGTCGCCTTTCTTATGAATCAGAAATATTAAACTGCGTACCAGACTCGTGGAACCAAATTGATTTGAAAAAATATATCGAATTGAACAAAAAATTTCAACAAATTTTGAATATGGAGTAAATATATTTTTTATTTTTTATTGTTTAAATTTTATTTATTACGTATAACCAACGCTCTAAAAACTATATCGGAAGGGTTAAATTTTTAATTTTCCAACTAATCCAAAAACTTCAGCAAACCAACTGCATCGCACAAACTATGCAAATTAATGAATTACTTGGAAAATGCGAACAAGTGCAAAAATATACGAGTAAATACTAATGAATTTACATACCAGCTGCAGCTGCCAACTTAATTATGGAAAAGCAAATAAAACTAACGACATTGCGACTACCTGTTGTTGGGTTTAGGGAAGGTGTTAGAACTCACGTCCATAAAACTTAATGTTTGTTATTATATATGAAACGGACATGTATGTGTGTATGTATGTATGTATGTATATATGTATGTATGTATGCATGTATGTATGTTTGCATGCATCTATTGGCCACTAGATAAGCATCACTTCGGCTGAGGTGACGAATGGCGCACTGTCGCTAACTAGCAGCGCATTTGACCCTGAACTTGATGATGCGAGTTTGCGAGTGTGACTAATGAAAAGGCAAAAAAGCAAACCACCACAACAAATAGACAATTCTTGGTAGGTGAGTAAAATTGGAAATTGAAATGTTACAGCAGCGGATGCTAAGAAAATGTGCCTTAAACTGTGTACACTTCTTCGCTGATTAGCGCTGGGTATGCACAAAAAAAATATATGGACATGAGTATACATGTATATACACATAGACGCACACACACATACACCATCACAATCTTGTATTCATGTCACTTATGCGCGCATAATTTTAACAATTACACCATTTCACGTCTCAAACGCATTTACGTGTAGCTCAGCCATATCGAATATTCGTACGCCATCCGAAGTAGATAAGCAAAGTGCGAGTAGTTAGTCATTTATTTCGAATTTTTTGCATGTCTTATCTGGCATTTGTTGTTTTCCGTGCCGCACCACCACCGCCACCGCCACCACCAGGTGTGTTGGCAGTTGTTGTTGGTAATGTTGTTGGCATTTTTGTTTATCTTTTTATGTGTGCGAATGTACAACCAACACCTTGTTTTTTTTTGTTTTTTGGTTTTGGTACAACTCCACCTTGACTTTGTCATATACACACGCACACATACATACATGCATAGATATGTACTTACATGCTCCTGGATATCTGCTTAATAAAATGGAAATGGAATGGCAAGGAAAAAATGCCAAATTGTCACCTGTCACTGTGCTACATTTTTCATCTGCAATTTCATACCTTTTCGGATGTCATTTCATTTCATTTACTTCAGTTATTTCTTTATTTTACACATTTCAAGTGACGGCAACTGTATATTTTTAACAAATATTAATTTTCTTGCAAATTTTTGTCCGAAGTCACATTTCTGCAAGCAGAAAGTGTGATTATCACCTTTTCGTTTTTGGTTTTTTTGTTTCCTATTTTCTTATTTACTATTTTGGCATTTGGGCTGTCAAGTAGCGAGACATTCTTCAAGGTAAACGAAATAGCAATTTATCATTACTTCGGCGAGTTGTCACTGCTTTTTGTTAGCTGTGTTTAAAGTGTCAGCATTTCCTTTCTCTGTTATTTCTTATTTTGTTTCATCTACATAAAACTTACGCTTCATCTGCAATGGATAAAGTCTTGTAGACATAGCGGGGGAAGCCGCAAAATAAGCGTTTAAATGCACAGGAGGACGTTGATGGAATCAAAATTATGAAATAATGCTGAGAATTGCCTTCTCAAGGAAAATAAGAAAAATATAAGAAAAAGGAAAAATGTTTAATATTTGAATGCAAAAATTAAGCTCTACTGAATGTTATTAATAGGTACTGTAAATTGCAAAATATTTTCAAATAAAATGAACTAAAAACATTAAGTAACGAAAAATGTATCAAAAAAAAAAAATAATAATAATAAAGAAAAAATATACAAAAACAGGAAACAAAAATCAGTAAACATGAAAATAAAAAAAAATTAACTTAAATAAAGAAAAAAAAAAAAATGAATAAAAAACTAAAAAACAAAAAATTAAATGAAGTGATATAAAAAATAAAATTAAAAATGTATAAAAATTTAAATTAAATTATAAATAAGCTATTGTAAAATACAATAACTTATAATAAAGTACCGTAAAATATAAATGCAAAAAACAAAATAAATAAATAGAAAATATATAAGACTAAAAAAAATTAACTTCAATAAGATTAAATTTATAATAAAGTAAACGTAAACAAACAAAAACAAAAAAAATTAATAAATTAAAAAAAAAGTGGAATGCAAAATATCAAGTCAGTCCATAAGTTCGTGCGTATTTTACCCATAATTTCACTTTTGTACGTTTTTTGCATACAAAAAATTATTCGCGGATTATAACGGAACTATTTATATTTTCTTTGATATATTATATTGTGCATTCAACAAGTGATTTTAATCGCAATGTTCACCGAGAGGATATTGTGAGTGTAAAGACTGCGCGAAAGTGGTTATCAAAATGCCGAAGTGGTAACTGCGACGTGGAGGATGCCCCCGCGCTGGTCGTCCTAAAGTCTTTAACTCCAACTCGTGGAAGCTGAGCCAAATTTGACAGTCGATATGATAGCTCAGAGATTAAATTCATCGCATGGAATAGTTCACAGGCACCTGGTTCAGTTGGGAAAGGTTTCAAAGCTGGCCAAATGGGTTCCGCATAGACTTTCCGTCGCCAGCCTTCAGCAGAGAGTGAATGTGTGTTCTCAGTTGCTGCAACGGCTTGAAAATGAAAGTTTTTTGAACCGTATCGTTACTGGTGATGAATAATGGGTCCTCTACAATAATCCTGTTCGCAAACGCCAATGGTTAGATAGAGATGAAATACCAGAACCGACCCCTAGAGATGGCCTTGAAGAAGATTCTCCTGTCTATTTGGTGGGATATGACCGGTATTGTTTATTATGAACTTCTGGAACCAAATCAGACGATAACTGCTGATTATTATTCCCATCAGCTATCAAACTTGAATGAGGCACTTAAAAAAAATCGACCGTCTTTAGTGAATAGACGCAAAGTTTTGTTTCACCACGACAACGCAAGACCTCATACCGCAAGGCAAACATTAGGCAAGCTGAACAAGCTCGGATGGGAGCTAATGCCGCATCCACCATACTCTCCGGATATTGCACCTTGTGATTATCACCTTTTCCGTGGACTTCAATCCCATATGAGTAACAAGAACTACTCCTCAAAAGAAGCTATAAGAATGGATATCGAAGCGTATTTTGGCTCCAAGGACAAAAAATTTTTGAGCAGGGAATTAAAAATTTGCCTTAACGTTGGGAAGACATTGTAAATAATGAAGGAAAATATATTATTTGATTAAAAAGTACTTTAAACATCTTTTTTATTAATTTTAAAACCACCTTTAAAAAACGCACGAACTTATGGACTGACCGATATATAGAATAAAAATTACTTGAAATACCTTAAATAACATAAAATGAAGTGTACTGAAAAGAAAAAATAAAATAGTATAAAAAAATAAAGTAATGCAAAAAAGTTATATAGAATGGAAAATACATCAAAATAAAAAATTCGCCGAAATAACCTAAAATGAATATAAAAAAAATAATGGATGTAGAAAATAAAGTACAAAACTTAAATAAAAAATGGAATAAAATAATATAAAATAAATCAGCTTAAAATTAAAAACATAAATTAATTAAAATTAATAAGTTAAGGGGGAACATCAGTGTGAACGGGTGAAAATTAACTGATTTTCATGAATTTTTTTTTCTAAGTAGGGATGATTATTTGAGGATCGGCGGAATTATAATTTATTTAACATATAGTCAACTATACTGATACAAATTTTTATTAAAAAATATTAAAAATTACAATTTTTATTGATATTAATGCAATGACGTCATAAAAACCCATGCACCCTGGTGGCCTCGATACAGCGGTGAAAAATCATCTGAAAGCAAATAATCAAACAATCAAAAAAATTCTCAATTCTATCGTCGTACGTGGCCGTTTCTTTTGTATTTTTTGTTTTTTTTTTTGAGAAAATGGTGCAGGTTTGAAAAATGAGTTTGGGTTTTTACCCGTTTTTTTTGTGAAAATATTAATTTTTGGAATTTTTTAAAAACGGCTATGAACGACTGTAACCAATACATGTACAAAAATTAAAATCGGTTCATAAGTCTTTGAGAAATCGAGGCCACCGTATTCCGAAAAGTCGTTTTGAGAAAAACGCGTTTAAAGTTTTCATTGGCCGTTGTAACTCACTACCTGTACTTATTGTATTGAGTATAACTTCGACAATTTTCAAGATTTTAAGTTAAAATTTTTTTTACATATTTTTGAATATATCTACTTTAACAATTGAAAAATATATATATGAATTAATAAACATTTTTTTATGAAAGATCAAAAAAGGTGTTATGAAAGAAAAAAAATTGATAAGAAAGTAAAAAATTATAAAACAAAAAAAAAATTATGAATTAATAAAAAAAATTATGAATAATAAAAAAAATTATGAAATAATAAAAAAATTATGAAATAATAAAAAAAATTGTGTAAAAGGAAAAAATTATAAAACAAAAAAAAAATTATGAATTAATAAAAAAATTATGAAATAATAAAAAAAATTGTGTGAAAGGAAAAAATTATAAAACAAAAAAAATTATGAATTAATAAAAAAAGTATGAAATAATAAAAAAAATTGTGTAAAAAGAAAAAAATTTCTTATCAAAGAAGAAACTTTAAGAAGGTATAATAAAATATCCATGAAAGAAAAACATTTTTTTATGAAAGAATAAAAAAAATTTTCGGAAAGAAAAAAATGTATTATGCAAAATTAAAAAAGCAACGAATAGGTAAAAAAATTAATTATGAAAAATTAAAGAGTAATATTTGAAAAAGAGTAAAAAAGTTATTTATAAAAGAAAAAATGCATAAAAGATTAAAGACAAAATAATTATGAAAAATTAATTGAAAAGGAAAACATGTGAAAGAGTAGCAAAATTATTTATAAATCAAATATTTTGTTAAAAGCAATAAATATAATATATGAAAGAATAACAAAAAATAATTATGCATATGAAAAGTAAAAGGTTAATAATGAAGGAATAGAAAATTTGAGAAATATGAGAGAATACAAAAAAATAATATTTATGAAAAAAAAAACATTTATGAAGGAATAACAAAAATATTTTTTGAAGGAATAAGTAAAAATTGTATTTAATATTTTGCTTTCGTATTTTTATTTTGTGAGCTAAAGACCGGACAAACAATAAAATAGCAAATTAGGTTCATCATCATCATCACAGCATTTACAGTTCGGGGTGAGCCAATGCTTCCTTCGTCTATCAGAAGTCATCTTCAGGAATTCTTGGTTCTACCTCTTTTCAGTTACTGCTATCAAGGGCAGGTGGTTAGAAAATTTGAAATATTTTACAACTCAGTTACAGTAGCTCATGTATTTAAATGATATTGTTTGTTCTATTGATATTTGAATCTCCAGCAACAGGGACTAGACCCGACAAGACTTGATGAAAATCAGTCCCAGAGTTATCAGCAATTTGACCATAATTGAGTTCCAAAAATCGTATATTATATGCCACCAGAAAATCGAGGTTTTGCCGTATGAAAACGTGCAGCTGGCAACCCTAACTACTACATATGTACGTACCAACAATATGCATTCACATTTCAAGCATTTCCTCGGCAAAGCAAATAAATCTGCGTAAATTGCATATTTAAATAAAATAATATTTACAGATTGGCAGATTTTTTAATGAACCCATGTTTGCTATCATTTCAATTGATTTATAACATTAGTTTTTATTTTTCAATTTACGTACGAAAAGATTGCCGCTAATTTATGCGTTAATGCGTTAATTGCAATCGATTTTGTGATTTTTTCCGAGCTTTGACAGTTGGTTGATTTTTTTTCGTTTTCTTTTTTTTTTGTATTTTAAATTAATCATGATGCGGTTAAGCGTTTAACGCCCCGAAATTTAATACTGCTTACGTTAAATGAAAAGGTAGTAAATATATTGCGAATGATGAGCCTGCGACTACTAATGAATTTATGGGCGATGAAGGCGAGTGCAATGTAGGTGTCACCTGGTGTATAGGGAAATGTCTGGCGCCTCTATGAGGGTATGCGTGTGTGCGCACGTATTTATTTGTTGAATATTTTTGCTAGCTAAATATTTTTTGGAATATTTATACATATACATATGCACATATTTTGGTCGCAGATTTTATGCTCTGAAACGCAATAAAGATGTTAGCTGATGCTAATAAATTCACAAATTCCCAAATTCAATTGCTTTACCTGGTGCGCGCGCCTTTAGTTCGCCAAAGGCCTCTCCCACATGCTGTCAGGCATAATAGGGCGTTAAAAAAATTGCGTAGCCATGCGGTTAGCTAGATAAATGGCACATACGAACACATGCATACACACACACATATACATACAGTCAAACGATAAGCAGATAACACCTTTGGTGTGGTGAAATACCGGTGCGTTCGCTCATAAACATGTAAATATTCATATGCGTTCGCATAAGTCCAGCTATGACTGTTGCGTGTCGCACAATAGGGCTGGGCAGTTTTCCTAGCGCGCACACACATACTCACACATTCAGGCACATGTCATAGCAGAAGGATATGCTAACTGAAATCAGCAGCACGTTCCATGCGCTTCGTTTCACCATCGCTCCCTCCCCCGAAAGGTATGATGATGATTAAATCAACTTAATTGCCAGCGCAACACGAATTGTCAGCACAACAAAATTACTACAGCACCGAAAAGAAAAAGCAAAAAGAAAAAAAAAATAAACAATTAACAAAGAGAAGGGGAAGGGGTAGGTAGATGCGAAAAAAGAAAATGAAAACAAGTTGGTCACGGTAATGACAATACAATGCCAATGACAGCCGTGAAGAATGATGCGAACGTTGCGTGCGTATGGAATGTGGGTTTACGTGTAACATACAACACCTACGCATATGCATGCATGTGTGTATACTACCATATCATACATGTGCACGCCAAAGCGAGAATGCCTTTTAATGCCTGTCATAATTTATGAACGGAAAAATAATCATATTGTAATAAAAGCTGCTCAAAAAAAAAAACTCTTTTTGACGGTAAAGGATATTCCGGCGCAAGGATGGCGCAAACATGCATGTGAAGAGAGAGAGAGTGACAGAGAGTTTGGGGGAGCATACATGTGGTCATTGAAATAGGCACGCAGGCTTAATTTTCAGGTGCTACTGGCCTACTACACAGTTACTACCTACTAAATAGTTCCGAAGTGGCTTACTGCCAGTTTACGTGGTGGGGTTCGTCTTCCATTTTTTTTAATTAAGCAACTGGAATTTTTAGTGTAGAAAAGCCTGAAAATTGTCAATTGTCAGCCGCAGTAGCATCATCATTCCAGTTCAATGAAAAAAATTGTATTTAAAATTTGTATTGAAATTTTTTTTTTTAATTTGGTCTATTCTTTTTTAACTTAATATTTTTTAATTCTAACATTTTTTTTTAATTTTTTTAAGTTCTTTTGGTTGTTTTGCATGTTTCTTCTAAATTTGTTCAATTTTTAGTATTTTAGTTTTAAGTTTTTTGTATTTTTTCGTAAAAAACTATTTTGATGTAATTATAATTTTTTTTTAATTTTTTATTTTTTATTTCTTTTTAATTTTTTGTATATTTTTTATCGTATATTAATTTTATTATATTAAGTTTCATATGTATATTCATTTTCTTAAATTTTTTTGTATATATTTCTTTTTTTAAATTACTTTTTAATTTTTCTTTTTTAACTTTATATTTTTTTATGTTTCTGATATTTTTTTCATATTTTTTAAATTTTCTATATTTTTCTTGAATTGTTTTAAGTTTTTTCTTTATTCGTTTTAAGGGGTAGTATGGTTAATTCGGTGTAAAACAAGCATATTTTTCGAAATTTTTTTTGTCGACACAGTTGATTTATTCAAAATTTTAATATTACTTCATTATAAAGTCATATTTAAAGAATATTGTGTGAAATTTTCATTGATTTTTATGAAGAAATGAGTTGGTGGCAGCGAATCTTCGCGGACGTCTCATAAAAAAGTTTTATTGCGGTGTCCCTCAGAACTCATTACTGGATCAACTAAAATCAAAAAACCAAATTGATTTCATCAGCTAATAAAGTTTCGCAGGTAACAACGTCGAATTTTTTTTTTTTTTTTTTTTTTTTAATTTTTTAAAGCGCTTTGAAGTCAAAACACCGATTTTTCATAAAAAAAAACTTGAAAACTTTGTTGTTTTAAAATATGACAAAATTTAAAAAAAAAAACTCGACGTCATTACCTCGTGAATAAAGTAAAGAAACAAAAAAACCAAATTTGAAAATATGAATCTACAGTGGACACCGACCGTAAAAAAGGCAAGTGTGAGAAAAACGCGTTTAAAGATTTGTGAAGATTTTTACACTCTAAGACACAGCGTGAAATCCGGTTGGAGAGGTAGATACTTAATCCTTTGTGTCTTTGTCAATTTTACTCCAATGCACTTCAAACTTTCACACAATAATCTTAAGATGTTATAGAATAATTAAAAAAAAAAAAAAATGAAAAAAAAAATACCATACTACCCTCTTAAATGTGTTTAATTTTGAATTTGTTCGTCTTCCATCTCAAATTCTTCAATTTTTAATTTTTTTATATTTTTTAACTTTTTATTTTTTATTTCTTTTTAAGGTTTATGTATATTTTTTATGGTATATTAATTTTCTTATATTAATTTTCATGTATTAATTTTCTTTAATCTTTTTTTATATTTTTTCCTAATTAAATCAACTTATTTTCTTATTTTTAAATTAATTTTTTATTTTTCTTTTTTAAATTTTCTATTTTTTATGTTTTTTAAATTTTACATATTTTTTAAATTTTTTTTTAAATTTTGTTAATTTTTTTTGTTTTTTTTTTTTAATTTGTTCAATTTTTAATTTGGTTGTCATCCATCTAAAATTCTTCAATTTTTAGTGTGTTATTTTAAGTTTTTTTGTATTATTCCGTAAAAAACTATTTTGTTGTAATTATTTTTTTTTTTAACTTTTTACTTTTTATTTCTTTTTAATTTTTTGTTTATTTTTTATCGTATATTAATTTGTTTTTGTTTTCTTTTTTATTTATTTTTCGTATTTACAAAAAATTGTTTCTGTTTTTTAAATAATTTTTTATTTTTCTTTTTTAACTTTATATTTTTTATGTTTTTTTAATTTTTTCTTATTTTTTAATTTTCTGTTTTTATGGAATTTGTTTAAGATTTTTTGTATATTAGTTTTAAATTTGTTCATTTTATTTAAATTTTATTTTATTTTATTTTATTTTATTTTATTTTTTAACAATGAGATGAAATGACTGCTAAACATTTATTTTTAATATATTTTTATTCGTAATTTAAAAAAAATTAAAATTGTTTAAAATTATTGTTGTATTTTTTCTAATTGTTTTATTTTTTTACATTTTTGTATCATTTTTTAATTTAATTTAATTTTTTCTTTAATTTTTTAGTTATATTGTATATTTGTTTTAAATTTCTTCAATTTTTATTTTTTTTTTTGTTTGTAATTAAAAATCAGACCAGCGCTCACTTAATCTGTAAAAACTTAAAAAAAAAAAACTGTTAAAGAAACATAACTCGAAAAAAAATTATTTGTTTTGATTTTTTTTTACTTTTGTCTTTAATTTCGAGTTATTTTTATATACATTTTTTTAATTTTGTTAATTTTTTTATTTTTAATTTCTTTTTAAGTTAATAAAAAAATATTTATGATTAAGCGACCGCTGGCACTTCAGTATTTTATAAGTCACATACTGGTAATTGGCGCCATTTAGCAAGGGGAAGAAACGACTGGAACACTTTGTTAAACTTGGCCAAAGTCGTTTAAGCAGTTACCGCACTTGTCAAGAAGCAGAAGCACTTTTTATTTGAAAATTTTCGATTTCATGGTATAGGATCTCCATAACAAGCAAGTATGGCTACTATCCTGCTAAAGATGTAGGTATCTAAGGAAAATTACTCGTACATGTATCCATCTATCTGTCACAAGTGATTGCCACCACATTTTTTTTAGCAAATCGGATTTTCATTGATCAAAAAAAGTTACTATAGTCTTCCAATGACACTTAATTTCTACTCATTTCAATTGTAACTTTTATGTGGCTTACCTATTTCTATGATCGCTGGTATACAAAAATACTAACCCAGAAAAAAAATTAGTTTATTAAGCCTGTAAGCAAAAACGTTTGGAATGGGAGAAGCGCGACAATATCACGAAAAATTCTTAATGAAAACGCTAAAATTTTGTACATACGCACATAGTTAAAGTACTGCAAATTTATATACTCAAACACGCACGCATTCGCATATATATATACATACATCAACGTAATTACAAATATACATTAATATGCTTATTTATGCTTCTGTTGTATTCTCTAATGTTCTCACATTTTTTTCAACATAAACTAATTAAATTCCCTGCGCAAATTTGCTTAATTTGTATTTTTTCTTAGCTTATTCAATAAAGCCTTCACTTTGTTTGCACTTAAAATAAGCCCATCCGTAATTAACATATCTGTTCCCGAATTATTCCTACGTGTTTTCAGTTATTGCGCTGTAGGTGCGTGCCCGCAAAAGTCTGCCTTTAGGCATTTTGTTAGGCATCAAAGGGGTTCTAACACATTGGGTGCCATGTCGCAAGGTGTGGTATGCCATCTAATACTTCCTGGGGTGCCAAGTTCCACGAAAGCGTACGACAGAGTACGCCTTACATTAGACCTAATCGGACGGCACTACAAGACAATTTCTGAATGCTGACTAGAGTAATGCAAATGCCAGAAATGTTGTTTTTTGATGATTTTTGCGATTGCACTTCCATCATACAGTTTGATTTCATACTAAAACATGCGAGTATGAAAATAATTATTAAATCCAAAATAAACAACAAAGAGGATCGTGGATCGGTGCTCAGAAATCAATAAATACTACTTTAACTTCGCTTTCTAACAAAATTCGCTCGGCACTCAATGTGCTTTAGGTGGTGCAAAATTAATCTTCAAATTTTTGTTTTGGATACCTTTTCTACTAGCATAAAAAAATATATTTGCAACAAAAATTTCTTTTGGGAAACAAATTTTAATTTGGCGAAAAAATATTATATTGGGAAAAAAACATTTGGAAAAAAATTTTATTTTGGAAAAAAATTTATTTCTTTTTATATTTTATTTAAAAAAATTGAATAGTTTTGACAAAAATTTAATAATTTTGAAATTTATTCAGTGTTGAAATTTTTGATATGAAGTTTTTAAGGTGAAACATCTTCGGTCGTTTTTAACATTTTTATGTATATTTTAAATCATTAAAAAAATGCATGTATGTTTCTTTTAGAAAAAAATTATTTGGGAAATATTTTAATTTTGCCTCAAAAATGTTAGTTTAAAAAAAAAATTAGAAAATAATTATATTTTGGAAAAAAATTTGCTTTTTTGTTAAACTATTTCTTATAATTTTTTACAAAAATACCTACTCGAATTTTTCATAAAAAATTGGAAAAAATTAATTTGGAAAAAAAATTTATTTTGAAAAAATGATTTCATTTGAAAAAAATGGGAAACAAGTTTATTTTGGAAAAATATTGTTTTTTTGTAAATTTTTTGAGAAAACACTCCGATTCAAATTTTTCATAAATAACTTTCAACACATTTTCTTTTGGAAAATATTTTATTATGGGACACAAATGTATTTATTTTGTTAACATTTTTTTCAAAAAAAAAATTTATTGTGGAAAAAAATTACAAAAAAAACATGTTTATTGAAAAAAATTGGAATAAAAGGTATTTTGGAAAAATTATTTCATTTGAAAAAAAATTGAGAAAGTTTATTTTGGAAAAAAATGTATTTTTTGTAATTTTTTTTTTAATTTTTTGAGAAAACACTCCCATTAAAATTTTTCATAAATAACTTAAAAAAAATATTTTATTATGGGAAAAATATTATTATTATGGGAAAAAAATGTAATTATTTTGTTAAAATTATTTTATTTTGCAGTTTTTGAAAACATGTTTTTTTTAACAAATTTTTTTTGGAAAAAAGTAAAAAAAACTTTTTATTGAAAAAAATTTGGAAAAGAATTTCATTTTGGAAAAAATTTTAATTTTGGAAAATATTTTATTATGGAAAAATGTATTTATTTGGTATTATTTTATTTGAAAATATTTTTTTGAAAAAAGTTTTATTTTGGAAAAAATTTAAAAAAAAATTTATTGAAAAAAAAATTGGAAAAGAATTTTATTTTGGAAAAATATAATATAATATAAAAAAAAATTTATTAAA
The DNA here is from genome assembly GCA_037575425.1 of Anastrepha fraterculus. Lineage (NCBI taxonomy): Eukaryota > Metazoa > Arthropoda > Insecta > Diptera > Tephritidae > Anastrepha > Anastrepha fraterculus. The sequence continues at coordinate 41,147 of JAYXIM010045509.1, forward strand.
AAAAAAATTGGAAAAGAATTTTATTTTGGAAAAATATTGAATTTTTTGTTATTATTTTTAGAAAATTTCCGGAAAAAATTCACTCAGTTTTTTCATAAATAGCTTTTGAAAATATTTCATGTTGGAAACATTTTTTATTTATTTTGTAAAAATTTTTGTTTTGTAATTTTTGAAAAAGAAAAAACTGCCATTCAGATCCATTTCTTATATTTTTCATGAATACTTAAGACTATACTCAGTAATACCTAAAAGTTTCAAAGCATACCTTCATTAATTTTTCGAGTTATATTCAAATAGGTACAGCAAATCAGAGAAAAACCCCTTGTAACTACCTACTTACTAATGTAGCAACGCGACGATTGAATTGCATACGGACGTAAAGAACGAGTAGCGCTTCGCTAGAGCCTTTTACCATTACTCCACTTGCAAAATGTTTTGAATAAAACGTATTTATGTATTTCAGAAATCTTTCGAAATAAAACTTCAAACTCAGAAAATGCTTTGTAACATATCTGTGCACCCTTTTTCACAGCCAAGGGATAGTGTCCATATGGAATTATTGCCATTTAGACATACAAAGAAACAGTAAGTAACGGTAATATTGATGTTACTGGTTATTTAAATTAAACGATTTCGTTTTTTATTCAACGTGCAAATGTTATTGAAAATTAATTCCCAAATCCCCGAACTAATTGAATGCTTTTGATTGCTTCTTCCATACCCTCAGCGTGATTTGATTTCATTTTTTTTATCAGTGAATGCTTATAATTAGTGCTAATTACATTGTATTTTAAGCTGCTTTGTGAGCAGATAAAAAAGTCGTTTGCTGAAAAAATGTGAAAAAAAAGAATAATTAATAGTTTTGTTATTAGCGTTAGGTAAAAAATGGGCTGAGTAATTAACGATTGCCAGCGTGAAAAGTGTATTGGACGCATGAATAAATTGCGTAAACATAAAAAGGGTTTAGTCGATGAATTAAAAGGGTGGCCAAAACCAAAATTTTACTGCTGAAGGAATTTACTATAATTTATGTATGAAAGATATCAGCAAAAAATATAATATTTTATTTGAAATTTGAAATCAAACAAATATGTTTTTTTTTTCAAAGTCCAAAGTTCAAAGTCGCGCATTTACGGCAGTTTTTATGTATTTAAGCTGGAATGATTGTACATTTTGTTTAATTAAATTTTTTGTTTGTTATGAAAGTGGGTCTTTTTTATATTAAATGCAAAATGAAATATTTTATACCCATTATCATGTATTTTTTTTTTCACAAAACTGTGAATTTTAATTCATATACTTATAAGTACAAGGTGGCGCAAAATTAATCATCCTATCGAAAGATTTAAAATTTTTACAAATGGCATCGTACGTCGATCATATAAAGAGTGGTTAAGTTTCAAGGGCCGGTGTTGATTTCGAATAAAATACAATTTTTTTAGAAAATTATTGTCATTCCTCTTTATTATGATAATACTACTATGGCTCAATTACGTATGGAACAAAATATTGGCCAATGGCCGCCGCGGCCTCGGCGGCACACCTCCATCCGATGGTCCAAATTTTCGATGACGTTGAGGCATAATTGAGGTTCTATGCCGTTAATGTACCGAATTATCTCATCCTTTAGCTCTTGAATTGTTGCTGGCTTATCGACGTACACCTTTTATTTCAAATAACCCCAAAGAAAAAAGTCCAACGGTATCAAATCACATGATCTTGGTGGCCAATTGACATCGCCGCAACGTGAGATTATTCGGCCATCAAATTTTTCGCGCAAAAGAGCCATTGTTTCGTTAGCTGTGTGACAAGTGGCACCGTCCTGTTGAGACCACATATCGTCCACATCGAATTAGGGCCAAAAAATGTTCGTTATCATCTCACGATAGCGAACACTATTCACAGTAACTGCCTGACCGGCCTCATTTTGGAAAAACCGCCAGCCCATAAACCGCACCAAACAGTCACTCTTTGTGGGTGCATTGGTTTTTCGGCAATCACTCTTGGATTATCATTCGTCCAAATGCGGAAATTCTGCTTATTGACGAATCCACTGAGGTGGAAATGTGCTTCATCACTGAAGATGATTTTCTTCACGAAGTGCGCGATAGGCACTTTGATTTAAACGCCCGTTTTCATAATAAGCCTGAATAACTTTAACGCGTTGCTCGATTGTGTATCTTTCCATGGTTCAAATTGAGTTAGTCTGAAATTGAAAAATGTCAAATGAAATGCAGAAAAAAATGACGTTTAGGTGTGGTTCACACTCGTCATCGGATTTTGAAATTTAACCACCCTTTATAAAAAGCTGCAGTATGGAAACAGACAAGCAATGAGGCGCGTACAGGTTCAAATAAAGATTTTGACCACTCAAAATCATTCATTTTTTATTCAGTAAAACAGTTATTCAAAAACAAAATTGGATGGTTAATTTTGCCCCACCCACTGTAAAATGAAAATAGGGCATTTTAATTTCAATTAATTGCACTTCAACATTTTTTGCACCAGCTTGGATATTTTGCTTTTGTTTATTTGAATATTTTTACTGTTATAAAAGTATGGCTCATTGTCCAATAAAAACTACATAAATCTAATTTAAAAAGTTTATATAATTAGAAAACTTCCACAAACCTCTCATTCCGTTCCACGGTTTTGATTCGAATTTGTAGTATGAAGTTGTAGCCCGATAAATTTTATTGGTATGCTTAAGTGCGAGTTTGAAGTGGCTCAAAATTATCTTTGCTATAGGCTGTTGCCTATTTTCTAATAATCTCATTACTTTTTGTGGGTGAGGTAGGGTTAAAAATGCCTTCGCATTTACCGTCGTCTACGGCGCCGATTGGTGTGACCACAAAAGCAATTCCTAGTCTCCTTTTTGGGAGACACTCTTCCCGGGACTACTTTCTGCATTACTTCGGGGAGGACCAAGAACGGTATCCATAAAATACGAATTCTATTCAACCACGCCTGGGTCTACCGTATTCGTAGCCAGCTTTTATGATATAGCCTCGTCTTGTGCCTCTATCTGTGCGGGTTCTCTTTGTTGCACTGTGACCAGGTCTATATTTTTTTCCGTACTAAGTCCTTGATGCACCGCTTTACGTGTTCCAGCTGTTATCGCGTTTGAGCATTTTGCTGAATATGTTGCTCGGCGCGATGTCGCCAGTCTGCTTCCTCAGAGCATCAGACTGCTTCCGCGAGCCATCCTGTTATAACTAAAGAAGTGTATTCAGCGTAATTCGCAGTATATAACCTTAGGATCTCTTGCCTTGCCTATGCGGTTGATACCTACGGAAGTATCCGTGGCCCGAAGTTCTTAAGACCCATTTGCTTTTTGATGAAGTGAGTTTTGCTGCCGCAGCATGGCTTGACATCTCCATTCCGCGCCGCTAGTGATGACGTATTTCTTCTTGGAGTCCCACGCATCCATTCGTTCTCGGGCCATGAGGTCGACGGGTGTCTCAGTGCGGTAGGCTGAGGCAACTCTGAGTACCGCTATTCGTTGGTAGCCTCCAGTGCTTTGCACTTAGCTTTGCAGTTTACCGCATCCCCCATACTTCGCTGCTGTACAGGAGAATTGAGTTTGTAGCCGCCATAATTATATTTGTTTTGCTTTGTGTTGGCCCCCCGATGGATGCCATTAAACTGCTTGGCATTCCCGTTACCTTTGCTATTTTGGTAGCCGCATGCCTTATCTGGGCCCAAAAAGTAAGCCTGCAGTCAAGTTGAATACCTACGTATTTCACTACTTTTGGGTCACTAGGGACGTGTTGCCTATTTGCATGCTGACATCAAGTGTCATGAGTCCTCAAGCCATATTTGCGTCTTTACCATAATTTCGTTCAGCTTCCTCCTGGCGTCCTCAAAGTCCCGGGATGGTATTACCGCCGCTATATCGTCCGCGTATCCCACAAAATATGTACTTTCTGGCGTTTCTATGCTTAAGACCTCGTCGTTACTCAGATTGCAGATATCAGGGACGAGAATAGATACTTACTTGGGCTACGCCAGACGCTAAGGCTTTTGTTTCCTACTCATCTTCTGTGTCGTACAACAGTTAACGCTCACTCAGGTAGCTCTAAAGAATACTTACCAGGTATGCAAGTATTCGAAACTTTTTCGTGTTGATTTTATAATGTCTATCCATCGTAAGCTGTTAAAGGCGTTTCGTACATCAATCGTTGCCAGGAGGGTGATGCGTTTTGTGGCTTTGAGAGCGGTCTGCGCCGTTTACCGACCCATCTATTGTACCAAGGGACGATTTTCCGCATCGGAAACCATATTGCCTTACTGACCATACTCCTTCGCTTTCAATAGACTCTCCAAGTCTGCGCTGTATGAGTTTCTCAAGCAATTTCCCGGCGCTGTCCAGCATGCAAAGCGGACGCCAAGCTGACGGTTGTGCTGGGTCGCCTTCACCCATACTGATCAGCGCCAGATTCTGTATTTCTGTGAACGCTTGGGAGAGATGATTTGAGCAATGCATGCATAGTAAGCCTCAAGCATCACGTGTAGTCGGCTTTCAGTCAAAAGATTAACAACTTCAACTGAGAGTTGTCTCATCTCACCTGAAGCTTTGATCCGTTTGAGGCTTCCTGCCGCGTTTTTGAGCTCCTCCTCAGTGAAGGGAGGGAGCATCTCGTCATTTTGGGGGCCTCGGTCCCCGCACAGCATAGGGTGTGTGGTTATCATGCTACAATTTTATAGCGCATTACCCAAGAGTTACTATTTATATTCTTTCGAATTTCCCGCCATTTTTCCTTCTTATTAGCGAGGATTGCTGGTTTCATCGCCTTTCAGGATTGCCTGAAATGATTAGCTTCCATCGCTGCTTCTCAGCTTCGCTTGGCTCTGGTGTATCTTCCGCTGCTACTCCGATGCGTCACAGCTTTCAACATTGCGCTGCCATGACCCTTGCAATGAAACCAGCATCACCTCTAATATGCGGCGTGGAATTAGCATCATAGTAAGCCGTTCAGAGGCGACTTAAAACTGTTGGTCACTCGATTTATAGCACAACATGAAGGCGTACGTCGCAGAAAAGAGGAGGGCCTCGGCGAAACACCTAACAGAAGAGTTTGATTGTTTATTTATTTTTTTAATTGAAGTCCTCCAAAATAGTTCATCAAATATTTCTATTGATTTTGTTTTGATTAGACGCACATGAACTTAAATAAAAAAATTGCATACGCAAAACTGAAAATTAACAATTTTAAAAATTAAGATAATTTATTTTAATAAATAAATGTACAAATATATATACAAACTAATAAAAAATATATTGCTTCACACGCAGCAAGAAAAAAAAACCAAATAAATAAAAAAAAAATTTTTTTTTAAATTTATTAGCTCACGTAGCAAACGAAAACTGTACATTTCTTCTTTCAAAGCGCTCATTGAATTCCAACATTTGCCACAAATAAAATTTTCTTTTTTTTCAATTTATAAAATAATAAAATTAATCGAACTTTAAGGAAAGTCCATTTAAAATGCCATCAACATCACTTAAAAAACCACAAAAGTTAGTTGACTTTTGACGTAATGAAATGAATTTCCAATCACCAGAAGTGACGCAATGCGCTGCCATTCTATTTATTTTCATATTTGTTTTACTTTTTTTCTGTGAGAGTCACTACTATTGCAGCGCTGACTTTGACTTTAACGATAGTCATGGTAATAAAATTTTATATCGACACCCCAGTATGGCAGCTAGTAAATTTGGTTGGTGTATTGTTAGTTAGGGTCACTCAACCCCGGGCGTTATTGTCAAATCCAAACTATAAAAAAAAAACGAAAAAATTAAATCAAATAAAAATCCGACGCCAAGCAAAGTGATTTTCCTGCAATTTATTTGCTTCTGTGCTTTTGGTGGTCGCTGCTGTATTCTGTGATGTTGTCTGCGTTGTCAGTCGGCAGCTAATTAAATTAAATCAATGCATTCAATGTTGATACAACAATACTAAAGTATTTATAATATCTGTTTTATTTTATTTGCTTTTTTCGGTGTCTATTTGCATTTGAATAAACTAAATAAAATACTTGGCGCATAAGAAAATGAAGGCGAATATGCGAATGTAGAGAGAGTGAGAAAGAAGGATGGGTAAGAGATACAATAAATAGTTCATTCCAATCGATTGGGGCATATTTACAGTGGTCAGGAAATTAATGCAAAATATGCAAAGTTAACAGAACGAAACGAAACGGAAGTGAGGCATAAAGGGGAAATTGATTTTCTATAGTCGTGTATCTATAGCTTCCTTGATTTGCGACAACATACGGAGCAAGTGTACCCACCCGAAAACGTACCTATATAAAAAATTTAGAAATACAAATTTTTCTCTTTATAATATTTCAAATTTTGTGTTTTTTTCCTTTGAGTTTTTCCCGCACTACCTGCAGCGATTCGATTTGCCGCCATTTATTCTCTGATTTTTACCCCCGCACCTACAGAGGTTCGATTGACGGCTACTGTAGTTAAAATAAAAATATTTTTATTCAGCGTTTTTAATTTTTTAATAATTTTTTTCTTTTTCTTCAACTATTTTTAGGTATTCAGGTGCCTTAAAATAGTTAAAATAAAAATGTTTGCCTTGAGAATTTTCCATACTTTATCATTTAATTTTTTTCTGCTGATTTTTTTGGCCTTTACTGTATTTATTTTTCGACAGATTTTTTCCTTTTTTAATATTATTTATCTTGACTACTTTTACAGATTCGAATGACTGCCACTGTAGTTTACAAAAAAAAAAAATTTTTCAGAAAAATTTAAAATTTTTTTCTTTTTTACTATTGGTATTGTCTGCTTCCGTGGTCAACTTAAAAAAAATGCATACAGTGGTTAGTTTTTTTCATATTTTTCAGTTTATTTCATGCATTTTTTCTTTGTTTTGACTGCTCGGATGAATTCAGTTCTCCGCCAATGTAATTAAGATAAAAGTCTTTGTCTTTAGAATTTTTTCTACTTTTTTCAATTAGTTTTCTAAGTTTTTCCTCCAAGTTTTGTAGAGATGCCTCTTCTTGCGGAGATCCGATTGACCGCCACTGCAGTTAACATAAAAGTTTTTTTTTATAAATAAATATTTCTTTATTTTATTCGGCCTTTTGTGATTACTCCATTTTTTTCATTACTTTTATAAATTCTAATATTTCTTTATTTTATTCTGACTTTTTGCAATTTATTAGTCTTCGGAAGTTTTTTATTTTTTTCATTTCATTTCATGAATTTTTTGGTTGGTTTTTGTTTTTGTTTGCTTGAAATGATTCATTTCCCCGCCAGTGTAATTATTCAAAATAAAAGCCTTTGGCCTCAGAATTTTGCTCATCTTTATTTTTCTATCTATATGTATATTTTCTGATCTTTTGCCTCCACTTCATGTAAAAATCCGATTGGCTGTCACTCTAATTAATATAAAAACACTTTTTTCAAAATTTTGAATATTTCATTAATATTTTTAATTTTTAGTCTCTAGAATTTTGCATATTTTTTCATTTCACTTTATAATTTTTTTTTTCATTTTTATTCTTTTGACTGCTTCGAGTGATTTTGTTACCCGCCACTTTAAGATAAAAATGTCTGCCTTAAGAATTTTTCATATTTTGAAAGTAGTAGATGAAAAAAATCAGAAAATTCTGATTTACTACTTCTTTCAGGGATTCGATTGACAGTCACTGCTGTTAACATAAACATGTTTTTTTGTTTTTAGACTTTTCCATTTTATTTTATGATTTCGTTTTCTCTTCGATTACTAGCAGATATTGATTTGACCTACAGTGGTGCTTAACAAAAAATTTCTGAATTTTTATTATTTCTGTATTTTGTCTGACTTTTACCCCCTTTATCACTTTTTCCCTTGTACTTGTTGTAATTTATTAATTTCATTTGGGGCGATTCCAATCCATTTCGTGCAGTCCCAATTCAATCCTTTCAATATTAATCAATTATTCTCATTCCGTTCTTTTCCAACCAATTCCATTTGATCACTTGCCTTGGTTTAACTTCACTCGATGTAATCTCCTTATTCTATTCCATTCCGACAGGTCCATTCTTCATATTTCATTTGGCTTCATTTGGCGCCACTGCACTACATTTCGGCCAATTCCGTTTTATTTCAATTCATTCCCTCGCAATCCTTTTCCCTTCACAAGGTCATTCACGTCAAGTTGCTTTTATTGAAATTAATTATTATTCCATTATGATTTTAAGCAAAATGCTTTGTATTGTAATTTTTTCATCAACTCTCACGCGATAAAAAAAAGCTCATTAAAACTAATACATTTTCTACCATAATATTTAATAATAAGTAATAAAAACCAACAAAAGAGAACACAACTTTGAGGGCAATGCCTATATAAATGGCATTACAACACCTAAACTGACCATATCGCACAATGACGCCCATTTTTCCTACGCCATTTGCCATCAGGACACCTTCGGACGCACACAAGCCAACCCCACTAATGATTTCATGCCAGTAATCAGCATTAGGCTCCCACACTATTGTTCAGGTATTTATTCATTTGTCCATTTCCATCGCACTCTGTCTACTTTATGTACCTACATATATACAAAAAAGGCCATAAATAGTTGCTAAAAAAAGATTAAATTTACAAAATAAAATATAAATAAAACCAAGTAAAGGGAAACTCTAATAAAATGGCAATTATATCGTAAAACATTTATTGCCATGCCCCGCAAAGCTTCCATATCATGACACTCACCTACAACTTCTTCCATACATATGTATGTGTGCACATACGTAAATATATATTAAAATACACCCACCAAGTAGGCACCACCAGCAAAGAATATTAAGAGAAATATTCCAAAGCACACTTGACAATTGCTCGCCAACATGCAAAAAGCGCATAAATTACAACACGTGAAATTATAGTTAGAATACACCCACCCACACATACATACTAAATATAATAAAATATACGAGCTGCTGGTATGAAAGTACCTATGAATATGTGAAAAGGGAATGAGTACTGAATAATCGCAGTGCTTGGGAACCTCCATTGCGGCAGGCCAGTAGGTGATTAGTTGCCCGGTTGCTACAAATTCTCGTAGGATTGCTTAGTGCCTTTGTTATACTTAAGCAGATGTATTTAAACGAGTGTGTACGAGTGTGAGATCGTCGAATGGCATGTGGAGCCGATAGTTATTGGTCATGGAAGTTTTATGACGTCCAGTTGGCCACTGGTGTTGATGGCATCAAACACGAAGCTGTCTCGAAAATTTTATTTCTGAATATTTACTGAAAATAATTACTATTTTATGGCTTAACGAGGAGGCAGAGCAGCTATGCCTTTAAAAGCGGTAGCTCGTTCGTTCGACTGACATATGACACCCAATGAACTTTGTTGGCAGTAGTGAAACGAGGATAGCATGCCGTTTGATTTTATTTTGAGGAGTGCTGATTTTTGATATTTTTTTTCTTTTGCTGGAGGTTTTGTGAATTTTCTCCATGTAATAGAGAAGAATGCTTGAATTTTTTTATATGAAAGAAAACTCCCAACCCCATTAGCAAAAAAAAAAATTCTAATTTTACGATCTAGAGTTAAATAAATATTCTTCAGATATTTTGTATTCATTAAAAAAAATTGAATAGGTTAAAGTGAGTAAAATTAAAAAAAAAAAAAAAATAACATTCAAAAATCAAAATCAAAACAACAAAATGGTGAATTAAAAGGAAAAAAAGAAGCCAACAAAAAATTAAAAAAAATTAAAAATTTTCTGAAACTTGAAAGTTTGATAAAATATTATTGAGATATCATTAAACAAAATATAATAAAATAAATTTGTGAAGTTTAAAAAATTAAAGAACAAAAAAAAAAATTAAAATAAAAGTAAAAAACCAAAAGGAAAAACAAAAAGAAAAGCAAAAAAACATTAAAAAGAAGACAAGAAAAAAAAAATACAAAAGGAACAAATAAATAAATAAAATAATAAAAATAAAAAAGAACCGTAAAACAAAAACAATAAGAAAAAACTTTGAAAACTTTTTTTACCGGTTGAAAATTTAAAAAAAATACACTTCAGATATTTAAAAACAACATAATAAATAAAATGAGTAAAAAAAATATAAAACACCAAATAAAAATTAGAAAAAAAATTAAAAAAAAATGTTAAATAAAAAGAATTAAATTAAAAAACTGAAGATTAAATAAAAAAGAAAAATAAATAAATAAATAAAAATAAAAATTAAATAAAAAAATAGAAATTAAAATAAAAACAAAAATATAAAAAATACCAGTTAAAAGCAGGAAAAAGTTTATTTAAAAAGAAGACAAAAACAAAAAACGAAAAAGAAGGAAAAAAAAATAATAAAAAAATTAATAAATAAAAAAAGGAATAAATAAATAGTAAAAATAAAAGAAAACAAAGACAAAACCAAAAGCACAAAACAAAACAAAATGAAAAAACTTTGACAAATTTTCTACATATTGAAAGTTTAAAAAAAATATACTTGAGATATTTGAAGAAAATATAATAAATAAAATTAGTAAAAGTAAAAAAAAAAATTAAAAAAACAAAAATAAATAAAAATTACATTAAAACAATTAAAATTTAAATAAAAAAATATTAAAATACTAAAAAAAACCAAATTAAATGCGAAAGCAACGTTTATTTAAATAGAAGACAAAAATAAAATAAAAAGAAGCAAAAAGTTAATAAATAAAAAAAGGAATAAATAAATAATAACAATAAAAGAAATCAAAGATAAAAGCAGAAGCACAAAAAAAATAATTAAAAAAACTTTGACAATTTTTTTAAAGATTGAAAGTTCAAAAAAATATATGAGATATTAAAAAAAAAAAAATAAATAAAATTAGTAAAATTAAAAAAAAAAAATAAAAAAGTAAAAAAAAAATTTAAAAAAATAAATAAAAATTTAATAAAAAAAAAAATTAAATAAAAAAATTCAACGGATCCAACTTGCGGTCTATGTGGCACTCCGATGCGGGGTCACCCTTAAACCAACCAACCAACCAACCAAATAAAAAAATATAAAAATACTAAAAAAATCAAAATTAATAGAAAAAACAACGTTTATTTAAATAGAAAACAAAAATAAAATAAAAAAAGCAAAAAATGAATAAATAAAAACAGGAATAAACAAATAAATAAAATAGTAAAAATAAAAGAAAACAAAAATAAAAACAGAAGCACAAAGAAAATAATAAAAAAGCACTTTGACAAATTTTCTACAGATTGAAAGTTGTTTAAAAAAATATGCTTGCGATATTAAAAAAATATACACATATAATAAATAAAATAAGTAAAACTAAAGAAAAAGAAAAAATTAAATAAAAAAAATTTTAACAAAAAAATAATTTAAATTAAAGAACAAAAATAAAAAGTAATTAAAAAAAAATTTAAATTAAAGAAAAAAATAATAAAAATTAAAATAAAAAATTAAAAAAATAAAAATAAAAAACAAAAACAGGTTAGTTAAAGAGAAAAAATAAATAAAAATGAATAAAAAAAAATTAAGAGAAAAAAATGAAAATATTTAAAAATAAGAAAGAGCAGCTGAAAACCTCCGTTGGTAGCGCTGCGTTTCTTTTTGTTTATTTAACAACTTTATTGTTACTTAGCTTTTCAGGCACCTTATGCTTCAGATAGAAGTTAAAGGAACCCTTTCAAAGAACAAAAGAAGTAAAAATAAAAATAGAAAAGTAAAAATGAAAATAAAAAAAGGTATAAATATTTTACCCCGTTCCAAGCAGCTCTAAGTGTCCTAGATCCCTCTTAGAAATTTCGCTACTTTCAACATATTTAGAAAATTACGAGTATTGATGACACTCCAAAACTATCCTCTCGTACTTTGAATTACTTTGTGACCAGTAATGGTTCAGGTTGGGTGGGAAGATTACAGTATTGCACAGAGGCATAATTTGCACTCTTACCATCCATCGTAATGTGCTAAGCAATAGTGGTCAAATGAATATGCACAAACAATTTTTAAGAAGTAAACTGAAAAATTTTAGTAAAATATTTAATAATTTTAGTATTTGTTCAATGTTCAAAAATTTTGGTATAGAGTTTTTTAAAGAGAATTTTCAGTTATTTTTAATAATCGTATAATTCTTTTTTTTTCATTTTTTAGGGTAAAATAAACTTTAAAAAAATTTTTTTTTGGAAAAGAAATTATTTTATTGCTCAATTTTTTTTTCTGTTTTGAGAAGTTCAATTCTTTTCAATATTCTTATACATTTTTTTATTTTTAGGACTAAGTAAACTTTCTAAAAAAATAAAAAAAAAATAATAGTAATTTAATTGCTTCAAATTCTAATTTTTTCCGAAATTGCATATTGATTTTGTCTTCTGCGCAAGATCTCACGTCGACCGTTCTTCTTGTTTTAGTGGTGCCCAACAGTGCATTGATACTTCTCCTACTCTATGCCACCCTCGTTCTTTCAGAGCAAGTCATTTTACTGTAAGCTGAGCCAATTTATGTAATGTGAGTTAGTTCCTTAAAACTTTCTTTCCACTTTCTTTCTAATTTATAATAATTATTTATAATTACGTTGTTGACATTGAAAATTCACACTTATTATCAGATTTTAAATTTTAGTCATTACCGATTCGAGGAAATCAATTGTAAAATTTATTATTGCAAACTAATCAACATCTTTGCGATAACAGCGCGACAAGGTCGTAGCACACACTTGGCAATAGTCAGCACAACTTATCTAAGAGCTAAATTATAATTATAATTCTCACAAAAAAATAATAATAATGAATGAAAACAAAAAAAAAGGCAAATGGCAACGAAAGCACTTAGATGCACTGCTGTTTTTAGTACTTTTAATTTCTTTTACTTTTTATTGCTGTTTCTACTTTTTTATGTAACGCAATGAGTTGGCTAACTAGCAAGTCATAGCTTCGTTGCTTATTCTGATCCATAATTCTAGCGGCAAAAGCACAGTTAAATGCCCAAATGGCGCGTGCCATAACAAAAATGTGTTGACAGTTGGTACGATAATAAAATATATCTATGTTGAATGTTGAATGTTGAATGAAGATCGATTGGTTTTTGTTTTATTAGCGTACATAGGTATATATGTGTATGTATATTAGTATCCACTCACTTATATTTTGAATACCTGAATGTGTAACACCGCTGCTGGAAGTCTGTCTACAATAGAAGAGTCCAGCTGAGTGTAATAGTGGTAGTGCTTGCTTGGCAAACTAAGAAGCGAGAAATGTCACATGTGTATGCATGTAACTGTTTCTGTCTCTTGTGTTTGTTATTAGAAGCCTATGTTTGAAAATCAATATACTGTCACGATCATTTCAATAGCCTCAACAGGTTTATTGCTGACTTTTTCAACTTTCTGAAATATTTTAATAGTAGAATTTTATTTTAGTCCTTTATACGATATTGTGTGACAAAAATTAATCCGAAATATCTAGGGAAAGTAACCAATGTTTTCAAGCCTTTTTTTGCTCGACGCATCGTCAGATTGTTATCTGGCCGCGATACGGAGGCTAACTAACTGCAATGATCCCGACTTGCGATATAAAAAAATTCTGTTTCCTGAAAATTTCAAAATATTTTCCCTAAATTTTTCCAACAATAATTTTATTATAAAGTATTTATTCATGCTATGAAGCTTTTAGGATTCACTAATCGTAGTTTTATCTATTAATCAAACAAAACGAAAGAAATTTGAGAGGGCTGTTTCTCAAAATGACGAGCAGAGAGATTTTCCCAGTCATTTTAAGCAAGAAAACGAGTCTCCAAGAGTTTTGTTTAAATGTATTTAATTCTACGATTTCAGGAACTACTGAGCGTACAAGAAATTTGAGAGAGAACTGTTTTTGGAAAAAAATTTCAGTTACATATGAGTGATTTCCAAAATGAAAACAAAAAAATTCCCGAACATTTCAAGCAGAAATAATTTTTTTCCAAAAGTTTTGCGAAGGAGAAAAGTTTTGCAAAAAAATTGACTTTGAAAAAAAAAACTTGTTTTATGAAGTGTTCATTTATTCCCTGAAGATTTTAGGCATTACTGAGCGTATTTTCAGCTGTTAATTAAACAAAGAAAGGAAATTTAAGAGAGGTGTTTTTTAAAAAGACAAAAAAATATTGTTTCTCAAACATTTTTACCAGGAAACAAATATTTTTCCCAAAAAAGTTGAAAAATTTGTAAACAAATTTTATACAAAATGTAAAAATGCAAACATGTTTTTTTTAAACAGTGATGATGGGATAGTTTCAAAATGACCAAAAAAAAAAAATTCCCAAACATTTTAAGCAGGAAACAAATTAGTTTCCCCAAAAATGTTAGCAGGAAAAACAAATCTTTACAAAAAAATGTTGCAGCAAAAAATTTTCCAAAAGGAAAGAAAGAATTTTCCAGTGATGATGGATGATTTTCAAAATTACCAAAAAAAAAAAAAATCCCAAACACTTTAAGCAGGAAACAAATATGTTTCCCAATAAAGTTGAAAAATATGTACAAAAAAATTTGAAAAAATTTACAAATACAAAAAAAAATTTTTTTAAACAGTGACAAAGCGGGGTTTTCAAATGCAAAAAAAAAAATTTTTCGAAACAAATATTTTTTCCCACAAACTTTGAACAGGTAGAAACATCTTTACAAAAAAATAAAAAAATTTTTTTTTTAATATTAGAATAATTACAAAAAACGTTTCTAAAAACCTCCTTGTAAATATTAAAATCTTGAAAACTTTGTACAAAAAAATTTGACGAAATTTACAAACACAAAATTTTTTTATTTAAACGGTGATAAAGCGTTATTTTCAAAATGCCAGGAAATTGTACAGGAAAAAGCATCTTTCCAAAAATATTTTACAACAAAATTGTACAAAAATAGTTTTTTTTTAATATTAGAATCTTTTCAAAAAACATTTCTAAAAAACTTTTTTTAAACATTAAAATCTTCTCAAAAAATATTTTTTTAATATTAAAATCTTTACAAAAAAATTAGTTTTAAATGGTGCTTTTACCAATTTTTTTTTAATATTTCATTTTAATTTTTAAAATTTAAAAAAAAGAGAGTTTTTTTATTTTTATTATAAATTTTGGTTTTTTAGGATTTTATTTTATCCTAAAAATAAAAAAGTAATGTATAAGAATCTTAAAAAGAACTGGGGATTTTATTAAAAAAATTCTATACTAGAACTTTCAACGTTGAATAAATCAGAAAATTATTAAATTTGTTTCAAAATTGTTTGAGTTTACTTCTTAAAAATTGTTCGTACCTATTCAGTTGGCCATTACTGTACGTACATACGCTTCATTTTGCCACATGCCACTTGAAAAGTGCGCTTGCAGTTGATTGACTTCAGCACATATCTTTTGAAGTATTCGAACTTAAATGATTAGGCGATAATGCGGGAGCGTCAACCGAGGCAGGGCAAGAGGAGTAAAGTGTCACATGGTGAAATACACAGACATACATATGCACATGTAAAAATGTATGTGCATGCCGCACATGATAAAATGTACATATTTGGATTTGTAGTATTTGCCTTCTTGCGGCTGCCTAATCACACATACCTACGCACTAATGTGGATTTGTATTTGAGGCTTCGAAAAAAGGAGAAACAAACAAAAACGCAATTAAATAAAGCGATAAAACTAAACAAACAAAAAACAACAACAAGGCAGCAATAACTACACAAACTCACACAGCAGCCATATAAACTGTCGCATTAAAGTGCAACAAAAAAGTCGTCAATTCATATTTTATAACTTTTTGGCCATAAAAATGGTTTTTTTCCTCAATATATTTTTTTCAATTTTTCCACACCACTTGTGTTTTTTTTCTCTCTCTTTGTGCAGCGTGGAAAATTCAAAATGCAGCTAGACACACACACACACACATCCGTGCTTAAGAGTTTTTGTGTTTTTACATTTACTTGTATTTTTCAATTCTTTTCTTTCGGCTGTGCTTAATTTGACGAAATTGAATTTTCATTAAAGTTAAAGTTCGAATTCATGCACTTTGAGCAGCCAAATGTTGCTGAATGCTTATGTGTGTGTGTATATATATATATATACAATGTTAGTTGAGAGTGTGTCCGACAGGCGCCATAAATTAACGTATTGGTCATATGGCTGTCTTTGACTGCTGTCAGTCGCCGCTGCCCGGTGGGAGCGATTTGCTGAGAAATTTCGTGGTAAATAGGAATATTTGCTTGATTTTTGGATGATCTTTTACTCTGCTATCTATCGTTAATTTGGGCTTTTAGAAACGGCTGGACCTTATCAAATTTTCAATTAAGGCGCATTGAATTGGCTTTTGGGGTAGGAATGGCGTGGAATGGGGGCAGGAGAAATGTGAAACTGAACAATTTTGAAATTTCGCTTATCATTTGGAAATTCATAATTGACGGAACTGTAAATGAATATTTTGCAAGATTATTTGCTTAGAGGTTAAAAGGTCAACTTCTAATGACATTTATATTTTTTGCTTATAACCTGTTTTCAAGGTTTGCTGAAAGAAATTTGGCCTGTTTATAGTCTGTTTTATTTTTCTTTTTTTTGTTTTTTCTTGTGACGAGAGTTGGAGTGTTGCCAAGTGTTTTTCCAGTTGTTTCAGGCTGTTGAACCAAAACGATCACAATTCAATACCGTCTTTTGTGAATCATTTAGCAAAATTATTTTCAAAAATCGCCAGCAGTGTTAGCTAATTTTTTTTCAGATTTAATTAAGACACTTTTAAATATAAAATTTTGTGGAATAAAAAAAAAATTATAATAAAAATAACAGGGTTCCGACATTCGATGCTCTCAGAGGGGCGAAAAACAGAATACGCATATATCGACGATTTAAGATTTTATATAAAAAATGTATTCTTATAATCGAATAAGGAAACTCTGTGATCCTTACATTTTCGACGAACGTTGTGTTCAGCAGTTCTATGGAAAAAACGACGGCGATCATTTTTGTGCAACATCTTAACCCTCTAACTGCTCAATAGATGGGTCTTTTTATCGCTTTTGCCGAAAAGGTTAAAAATGCTCTTCACAGAGGCATTTAACGGTTTAAAATGTGCCACAAAAATATTTTTTATACAATTCTACTGTAACCCCCTTGAAATGCTAAAACTCGAAATTCAATTTTAAGTACACAAATAAGTAAAAATGGAAGATGTGTAAGGGTTAATGTGTGCCGCCGTAGAGGAATGGGTTGGTGCATGACTACCATTCCAAAGCATGACTACCATTCGAATCTCCGTGCATCATCATCAACTAATAGAAAAAGTAAATTAGGTGAACGTTTTGAACTGCTAAAAAATTGCTTTTACTTAAGGCCCTCATCATTGTGTTTTTTTGTGGTTCTTGAAAAGCGCGTAAAATTGAATCTATAAAAGATTTTTTATTTTTGTTTTCAGTATTTCAATTTTTGGTCCATTGTTAACACGTTGACTGCCGCGCCGACACCCATTGCCCGGCGCATGGCTTTTCAATGGCGCCGCGCCGGGCAATGGGTGCCGGCGCATTGTTTTTGGTGTAATATTGCGTCAATTATATTTTCTGTCGTTTGATTTTAAAATACGTGTATTATGTATATGTATATAAAAAATTAAATAAACTATATGGCTGTTTTTATTTGATGGATGGTATTAAAACAAGAAATACACATATGTGATGCACACTTGCGGCGCTGTGTGAAAACCAGCAAATTTCGCTCGGCAGTCAACGTGTTAAAAAACAAAATTTTTTTTTGTAGCCATACGAGGTTCGCTCAAAAAGTTGTCAGCCTTCAAAAACTGGTTTTCCAAAAAACGGTATGTCCCTGGCGACACGAATTCCGGGATTCACAGCTGTCTGAAATCAAAATGACAAAAAGTTTCTTGTTCAGTATAAATGTCCTTATTGTGTGAACTACGATCTTCCAAAAAAAATTTTTACAAAATGGCTGACGTTCAAAGATGAAAAACCGTTTTTTTGACGCTTTTTATTGACTTTATCAATCCGAAAAAAATACTAAAAAAATTGTGTTCCGCATGATCTTCTTTCACATGATAACGACATAAATTCAGTGTCATTGAAATTTTATTTCATTAAAATCGGTTCAGTAGACCCGGCTATATATGTGTCCATTGTCCATGTGAAGGCTATTTTTTGAGAGCTGACAACTTTTTGAACGAGCCTCATATGGCCAAAAGAAAATTTCTAATTTTTCACAATGGATCAAGAAAACAAAAATACTGAAAACAACAATAAAAAATTGTTTTCTTTTCCGTTTTACACGCTTTTAAAGAAACACCCAAAAAACCATTCCAAATGAGACAAAGGAAAGTTTTTTGTTTGCCCAGCTTTTGCACTTTTTTCCATATAAAAATTAATGCGCAAGACAGCTTCCAAAGAAAATTAAAACCAGTTAATTTCGGTTTCTATTGCCATCGTTCGTTTGCTTTCCTAACGATTTCTTCAAGGGTGCGTAGCTTACATATTTGCAAGGGTATAGCTATGTCATTGTCTATGTACTCATCGGTCAATTTGGTGCCGAGACTCGCTAGTTCATCGGCTCTGCAGTTACTATCAATGTCCCTATGGCCAGGAACCTTAGTAACCTTAAGCGAAATGACTCAGCCGTCTTGTTAAGAGATGCCCAGCATTTCATGGTTACTTAGGAGGTTGTCCACTATTTTGAGAGGGATTTTATCGCCGCCTGGCTGTAAGTGAAAAATATATGAAAAAACGGTATGAGCCGTCAACGAAAACTTTTTTTTTTTGTTTGAAAAGAATCCTGTCTTTAGCCGCTTATACCAAAATTGAGTGTCCTATAGAACTGATATCTCGAAATGTTACTAAAAATTCAGACAAAGAAAGTGAAAATTTAGATGCGAATTTGTTGAGTTTTTTTTTTAATTTTCTATAAATTTCAAATTTTGACCCATATGGCTTGCGTTATAAAATGAACAATATTTAGAAAAAAAGTATAACAAATTAATTTGAATTATTAAAAGTATATATTAAAAAAAAAATCACAAAAGAAATAAAAAAATTTAACTAAAAAAATATGAAAAATATTCAAAAAAAAAAATAAGCAAAAAATGTTAGCTCAAAAAATATGATAAATAATAAATATAAAAAAATATCATCATGCACTCAGTTATGCTCGCCACTGTATGTATGTGCTCGATTTTTGTTAGACATTTTCAGCATTTGCCTCTCAACGAACATCAAACAATATCCAATTATGCAAATTACATCAGACCAAATAATTTAGTTTTTATTTTTTATATCCATTCATTTATCACTGGAAATTCTATTAACATTTCGCTAAACTAAATCGCTATTCGCAAATCAGTTGAGCGTAAATTATTAGATGTGAAAATATAATAAAATTTCACACATTTGAGTACGAATGGCATTTTTTTCTGCCTTTAGTTTTAGCGCATTTGTAATTCTTTATTGTAAGCAAAATTTGCTGGAAATAAATTCTAGTTCATTTTTCTGTATTAAAATCAATAGCAATCTGAGAAATGTGAAGCCTTTTGGAAAACATATTTTTTTTTTGCACATTGAATGTAAGTGATTATACAAGGTGGCGCAAAAGTAATGTGTGAAATTTGAGAAATTTGTCAAATATCCATTAAATATAGACTTACTTTTAAAAACCGGGTTTTCACTCTTTTCTTATCGTTTTTCATATCAGTTCAAGGAGGATGAAACTTGAATTTTTCGAATGGTGTTTAAGTTAATTAAGAAAACTTAAGATAACTGCGGATATGTTCCCTTCAAACACATTTTTTTCGCTTTTTTTCGCCTTTTTTCAACTTTGCCGATGTCTTTTTTTAATTTTGAAAACAAAAAGTCATTCAAAAACAAAACTGAATGATTAATTTTGCGCCACCTTGTATGTTGCTATATAACTCTCGTAATGTCAAAATAATGATTTCCACTGCTCAAAATCTTTTTTATTAATTTTGTAATAAAGTTATTCATAAGCAAAACTGGCCAAACGCCACCTTGTACATTTTAATGCAACTCTCGTAAAGTCAAAATAAAGATTCTATTACTCAAAATCAGTTTTTTTTTATTTTGTAGAAATATTATTCAAAAACGAAACTAGATTATTGATTTTGCGCCACCTTTTTTTTGCTATGTAACTCTCAAAAAGTCAAAATAAAGATTTCCACTACACAAAATCTTATTTTTTAATTTTATAAAAAAGTTATTCAAAAAAAAAACTGGCGAAACGCCACCTTGTATATTTGTATGCAACTCTCGTAAAGCCAAAATAAAGATTGCTATCACTCAAAATCATTTATTTATATTTAGTTGAAAAATTATACAAAAACTAAACTAGATGATTAATTTTGTGCCACCTTGTATGTTGCTATGCAACTCTCGTAAAGCCAAAATAAAGATTTCTATCACTCAAAATCATTTATTTATATTTAGTTGAAAAATTATACAAAAACTGAACTGGGTGATTAATTTTGCGCCACCTTGTATGTTCCTAAGCAACTCTCGGAAAGTCAAAATATAGATTTGCATCACTCAATTTTTTACTGTTTTAATTAATAAAAGGTATTCAAAAAAAGAAAAAAAAAATTGATGATTAATTTTGCGCCACCTTGTATGTTCCTAAGCAACTCTCGGAAAGTCAAAATATAGGTTTGCGTCACTCAATTTTGTTTTTTTTAATTAATAAAAGGTATTCAAAAAAGAGAAAAAAAATGGATGATTAATTTTGCGCCACCTTTTATTGTCCTAAGCAACTCTCGGAAAGTCAAAATATAGGTTTGCGTCACTCAATTTATTTTTTTTTTAATTAATAAAAGGTATTCAAAAAAAGAAAAAAAATTGATGATTAATTTTGCGCCACCTTTTGTGTTCCTAAGCAACTCTCGGAAAGTCAAAATATAGACTTGCGTCACTCAATTTGGTTTTTTTTTTTAATTAATAAAAGGTATTCAAAACAAGAAAAAAAAATTGATGATTCATTTTGCGCCACCTTCTATGTTCCTAAGCAACTCTCGGAAAGTCAAAATATAGACTTGCATCACTCAATTTTTTTTTGTTTTAATTAATAAAAGGTATTCAAAAAAAGAAAAAAAAATGATGATTAATTTTGCGCCACCTTGTACAATATACATATAAATTTAAATCGATTTGGTTGTAAATCAGATTTATTGACAAATACTAATTTTCCTTTTATTTTTGACGATTAATGAAATTTGCATGCACAAGTTTTTTTATTTGCGCATGCAATATGATTTACGCGATGAGCAGTTTTTTTGCTGTTATTCAAATATTCAGAACTTTGAGTAAGCCGTCGTGTGTGTGAAAAACGCTTTTGACTGTGGCGGATTAAAAATGTCATGTAATCCACATATGTATAGTATGTAAGTGTATAGTGAAAAAAGTGATATAAATGCAAAAAACAATATTTAAATATAGGATAAATTTAATTTGAATGAGGAATGCTTTAATTTTTATATTTTATAATATTTTTAAAGCAAAATTTGCTGAATTTATGCAATTATTGTTTGTACCGACCTCAATGAGATTGGACATTTTTTTACTGGTATACTGAAACAGTCATCTAATTCAAGGTACGAAACTTATGACTCCTTTACAATATGCGAAAGAAAAGTTGCATAGACTATAAAATTCTCCAAAATGAGACGGTTGATCTATCAGTAAGAATCCATAACTTATTCTTTCAAAATTCGGCTAGTTTTTTCTTATTTATTTCATGGTATTCAGCAAAACTGTGAAAATAATAATCATCACTAATTATTATTATTATGATGTCTAGCACTGCGACAATGATCAATAATAATTTCACCTTCTTCAGGAATCCACTAACATTGCTTGAATGAACCAGATTACCAAGTTTTTCTCGCGCTTACGTGAGAAGAAGATTTGGGTATAAGTCATCTTCAACGACTTTTCGTTCATCTTGAAACCGCGCAAGTTTCTCAAAAGCCAGTAGCAGCCTCTCAAGTTTCATGCGAAATTTCTCAACGATTCATTACTCTCTTGTTATACAATAGTTAAGATTTGAAGGGCGGAACAAAACAGCAACTCCAATGGCTGTACTGATCGTCCGCTGAAGCAAGAGAAGTTGCTTTCGAAAGAGCCTCATTCAGACTAAATTACCGACGGTCGCTGGCGATAAGTGTACTCACATATCTTCAATAGCAGTGTCAGTACGATTTTTTAATAGCCACGTGACTTCTCGTATAACAAAAATTTAAGTTGAGTGCTAAACTGGCCAATTACCATCTAAAAATCGCTTTTGGCCTGTGTAAGGGGAAAAATATTTTTAAAGAATAAAGAAATAAGAAACTGCATTAGCTTTTTTTACGGCATTAACCTTATATGGCGGCGCCAGAAATGATACTTAACACACCACCTATTGACCTTATGGCGGAAAAACTTGCAGCACAATGCGGCAAGAGTATTTATTTATAAAACCTTCGAACATAGCTCCAGAGCAAAAAAGGGATTAGGGAGAGGAGAAGGCTTTATACTACAATTGAAGAAGAGGGATGGCAAAAAGGCCAGAAGCCGCGCTGTTGAACTTTTCATATTTACACTGACGGTTCTAAAACTTTGCACGGAGGTGGAGCGATTATTTACTGCTCAAACTATTTACTGATTAGTCAGCCAATCAAGCTACCGGACCAGAATAGATTTTCCAAGCGTAAGTTTTTGCTGTTGGGAAAGCCGCGAACTCCCAACGAGTAAAATCTTACGCTTGGAACATCTACTCTGATCCGGTCTGGCCGCGAATTTCCAACAGCAAAAACTTACTAGCCTATACAAAAACTACAAATTACTCAATAATTAATATTTACGTGGCTGTCCGCGCAGGAATAAAATCAATAACCTCATATTGTATTAAGTCCAAAAATGTCCAACGGAGCAGGAAATCCATAGATAGGTTAGCTGCAAACAAAAGGCTGCACATCTATTGGGTACCGGGTCTCAAAGGCATTAAAGGAAACAGAATAGTAAATGAGATAGCTAAAAGTGCTGATAGCTACCATGGTACCATTTAGAGAACAGACCGCTATACAAAAACCGACTCAATTCCTACTAAGGTTAGATTGAAGCGGTTGTACTGTGGGACACACTCAGGCTCATAGCCCATTGCTAGGCCGCTTGGGGAGCTTTCCCTATCTCTCCTAAAACCAGTGTGTGAGAGAACTAAGATCTTCCAATTCGTTAAAAAATTGTCTGCCTAAAATAGCGAATCTCCATCTGGATAGAGTAGTACAATGGCGCAGATGGTTAAAGACCGTATCTTCCTTTTCCTTATCTAGACAGCTTCTGCAGAAGTCTGGTGTTCGCACACCCATCCTCTGGGCGTGTCTACCGTTTAGGCAGTGCCCCGTTATGACCGAAATCAATGTGCTAAGACTGTGTTTATTTTGGCCAGCAGATATTCTGGGCATTTAGGATAGAGAGTCGGTCACAGTTGACAGGAGATTCTGCAGGTGGCTTCATTACGCCATCGTTCATTTGCTTTCCTAACGATTTCTTCAAGGATGCATAGCCTACATATTTGTAAGGGTATAGCTATGTCATTGTCTATGTACTCATCGGTCAATTTGGTGCCGAGACTCGCTAGTTCATCGGCTCTGCAGTTACCCTCAATGTCCCGATGGCCAGGAACCTTAATATTCTTAAGCGAAATGACTCAGCCATATTGGTAAAAGATGTGCGTCATTTCATGGTTACATAGGAGGTTGTCGACAGTTTTGTGAGGGATTTTATCGGTGCCTGGCTGTCAGTGAAAATGTAGATGTCATTTCCAAATAACGCATCACACTGTACCACTGTTCGTACTTACGCTTTCACGAAAGTACTCCAGAACTATTATAGGGATTAATAGAGATATGTTTCCATTTGCATCACTAGAGCAAAGATCATTTGGCTTAATGCCAGCCAAGTTAACCTAACCTAACCTCTATCGTTTTCTCGATCGCTGTTTTATGTTAGGAACAGAACCAAGTTCCGTGCGTAAAAGCATCAATCTTTGTATGTAAGCTAAAATATGAAGGCTGTATTTATTGTTGTATTCTGTCGCCGTAGCCGAATGGGTTAGTGCATGACTCGTTTATGCGCGGATCCCTGGACATGCAACATTGATACAATACAAAAAGTTCTTTCCCAATAGCGGTTGCCCCTCAACAGGCAATAACAAACCACCGAGCGTATTTCTGCTATGAAAAAGTGCCTCATAAAAAACCAAACTTGTCTCAAACTGGTCTTAGGTAAGACCAACTGCAACTTCCATAATCGTTTAAAAAATTTCCATAAATAACGATAACGAGCATTTAAACATGTTTTGTTTTTAACTTTATTTTTATTATTAATTTTGTTTTTTTGTTTTATTTTGCCTTTCCTGGTAAAAATCACCCATCTGTATTGCCTAATTACGGCATATCTATCGCTTAGCTTGTGTGATTGACTCAGTTCGCTCGTGATACTTCTATTCACTAAATGGATGTATGTTTGTAGATAGTATTTCACCGTTATCTAAGTTGTGTAGGTGTATTATCATTTCTTGTTTAGCACCGCATGAATTCACTTACGTCATTGCCAAGGTAACAGCAGCAATTAGTTTGGCAATACCGATACAAAATCATTAGAGGAATTTTGCAAATTTTTGTTGTCCATATTTTGCGATTATTTCCGTATATCAATAATATCTTATCGCAACACTACTTTTATTTATATATTATGAGTATTCCAATGAATTGATTTACAAGACTAGAGGTGTTTTTCCTTCATTGCTTTGCAATTCTGGTAAATATACAGAAGAATGACAGCAAAATTTGTGTGTATGCAACTTAAAATTCTTAAAATTTAATTAATTTATATTTATATTTATTTTACTATAACAAAGCCTTTTCAAATACCTTGGCAAAGAACGTATAAAAACAGGAGATTCCATGCTACTTTCAGCCTGAGACGAACGATAGCTTTATTTGACTATTTTGCTTCTTTTTTTTTAATGGTCATTATATTTTTATAAAAGTATAGCTCATTGTTTAACAACAACCATATAATAAATTTAAATTTGAAACAAAAATTATATTATTATACAAAAATTAGAAAATTTTCACAAATTGTCATCACAACTGCATGGTTTTTAATTAGAATTTCTAGAAAAATATGGTTTAATAGAAACAATTCTTTTTATTTGGTTCTACTGGAATAATCGAAATTATTTCTTAGCAATAGCATAATGATTTTTGGCGAGCTTTTATTTACTGGTATTAGGGTGATACGTTAAGATGATAAGAACTGATTCTGGTGGGTAAACACTCAAGCGGGCCACTTGAGACCAAAGAACTTTAAAATAAAATAAATAATTGGCGCGTACACTTCTGTTAGGTGCTTGGCCGAGCTCCTCCTCCTATTTGTGGTGTGCGTCTTGATGTTGTTCCACAAATGGAGGGACCTACAGTTTCAAGCCGACACCAAAGAACTTTAGAATGAAAAAAATACCCTACTCAAAACAAAAACATCAATATACGAGTATCACGAATTAAGATCCGATTTTTAATGCCAAAGATATGACGAAAAATGTAAAAAGATGACTCGACTAAAAAAAATAATTTTAAAAATGTGCCTGTACCTTAGAACATTTTTTTTGTGATTTGAAAGAGTAGAGTCAAGAAGAACCGAGAGATTTGATAACTCCTAAAAAACTCGGGCTAAAAAGCCCATTTTATTTGAAGCTCTGGAAAGTAAAAAGGTGGATAGTCAAGGAGGAAAGAAGAGAAGTAACATAAAGAAAGAGATAGGATATAATAGAGGCATAGAAGTACGTAGATCTGTGAGAATTTTCTACATTCTTTAGCAAACCTGATAATAACCTCCAGTTTGAGAGCACAAATATTACTCATTCTCATGACAGCGGAATCGAAAGTTCGTAGCCCTGCTCTAGAAAGAGCAGAGAAAATGATCTTTGATATCCACCTCTCATAAATAAGACAGGCAAATGGGGTCCTCAATAATTCCAACGGTGGTCATATGCTGACCTCAAGGATTGTGTGCTGTAATAATTCCGACCATCAAACGAACGTCTTTTCTTCCAAGTCTTAGAAGAAAATTTAACAGTTTTCTATTCTAGTTAGCTTGACACAAAACACTTTGCAGTTCTGCAGCGTTCTAGACAGGGCCATCGGCCTTTATGTAAATGGCGTACATAATCGCTGATACGTTTCATGATTCCTGCAGAACAGTTTCCGGTTATTAGCTCTGGTCTCTGTGGGGTAACCACTAATCCACATTTGGCCAATTCATAGGCGATTTCATGCCTTAAACACCGCAGTGCCCCGGAACACATATAAGTACCAGCTTATTCCATCTTGCAACAGAATTCAGCTACTTCCTACATTCTTGAATAATCTTTGAGGTTTGCTTTGCGTTCTCCAGAGCCTTTAATGCAGCTTGACTGTCAGTAAAGACTACAATCTCCTATACCTTGGACTCAGGAGTATATGGCGAATTTTTTGTTGTTGTAATTTTTGTATTTACATTGTGAAATTCTGCCAGTTTGATTAGCATGTTGAAAACACTTTGAGGGCAGTAAGAGGCGCAGTATCTCAATTTCAGACCAACCGCCTTATTGTGCTGTGCGATTTTTGTCTATTTCCCGAGATGAACTCTACAATAAAAAAATAAGATTAGGGTGTCTTGAAGCCCTAGAAGAGAAACCAAGAAGATTGCCAGCACTGTCACGAACAATGGAGAATTCGCATGGAGTGTTGTATGAATACAGGAAGGTGGAGTGTACATTAGGAATTTGTATCTTAATGCCACCCTTTAAATTTCTACATGGCAGCAAATGCATTTGCGGTAAATTTTAAATCAGATATATACAGATCGAACTCTTTTAATTCCTCGCACGAATGTGCAAAAACTCATGCCAAAAAAAATGTTGTTGTTTAAAAATTATCTGTCGAATAAATCACGAATGTGCAAAAAATCATACCAAAAAACAATTTTTTTTTTTTAAATTTAAAACTTTTAGGTTTTTTATGATTTAAATTTTTTTAATTTTTTGTTTAATTTAAAATTTTTAATTTTGGGCATTTTCTTATTAAATATTTCATTTAATGTGGATTAAATCACAAATGTGCTAAAAACCATACAAAAAAAAACTAATTTTTTTTAGTTTAAAATTTTTATTTTCTTTTATTACAATATATAATTTCAAATTTTTAGTTTTTTGTTTCACAAATATTGGTTGTTTTTGGTTTCTTAAATATGTGAGTTTAAAAAAAAAAATATTTTTTTAATTTAAAATTTTTTTAAATTTAAATTTTTATGTTTTCTCTTCATTTTCATAAATTTTGGAGCCTTTCATGATCCCTAAGAAAATGCTGATTTCTTTTCTTAACTATTGTTTATGGAAAGAGAGCACAGCACGTATCTACTTTGTAATGCAGCGGTGGCGATTGGCCCCAGCGCACGGTGAATTCTATTTACGTAACGACAATCGCTGCCACGAATACTGGAGGGTATTTACTTGTGGACTTGGTGTCGATTTCAATGACTTCAGGGTTACCGGAAAGTGGTTATAGATACTTAAAAGCATTATTTTTTATTATTTAGATAATTTTTAATTAATTTTGTTATACGACGTGGTGCCCAAAACTTAACCGCCTTCGAGATATTAAAGACTATTTAAAAAAATATATCTTTTCTCGTATTTCCCCTTTTTTAATTTTAGTTCAAGGACGCAAATTCCTTTCTCTGTTTTCAACAAATAAAAATTATAATAAAATTTAACCCAAACCCTGACAGCCAAAATTGGCTGCTCGATAAAAATTTTGAGCTTCCGATGTTTCACTAAGTGTTTCCTACTTTAATCATTAAACAAAAAAAAACACAAAACTTGTTTGGACACTATTCCGCAAATTCACTAGTATGTCCTTCAGCTATCCAAAAATATCCTTAAGTATCTATGACGAGTTTCCCGGTAATCCTGTGTAGATAAAATTATTGACTGAGTGCCCGGCTGGGTACTAAACTTATTATAACTTTCACACATTCCAAGAACTATCTATAAGTATATAAGTAATATGTATGGATGTATGTACGTATGTATGCATGTTTTTGTCGCCCACTTGGTTGTCAATCAGTCAGTTAGTCAATCAGTAAAGCGAGCAAACGAGGATATCTTATAAACAAACAATCGTAATATTCTACGACTTATTTCCCCTCAGCAACACCGTATTTTTCTTTAACCCTGCGTCCTCTTCCTACTTTTCTGCTAACGCTACGCTTAAAGGGTGTTTTCCTCAGCTCAATGCTTGAAGCAATAAGTGTAAGCAGATTAAGGTAATTGGTGAAATGTTTGCGGGTGTCAAGGCGACAGGCGTCGAATGGTTGGTTATTGGCTGTAGTGACAACTTCATAAACTATTCAGAAGCAAGAAAATTGACAAATACAACAAATACTTAAGACAATCATGTTGGTCTCCTTGCCGCGGGGATGAGG
>JAYXIM010045511.1:0-21469 GCA_037575425.1 Anastrepha fraterculus
CTTTTCCTATTGCAAAGGTAAAAGTTGACTTCTGTACTGGCACTCAAGTGGCGGCATGAAGCGAAAATAGATGCATACTTCTAGGGAAAGTTGGGCTGTATTGCCTGTGGCCACTGGAATAGGCAGTGCACACTGCATGCATACATTTACGAGTATATGTAGGTAGTCGGTCGCGGCATCATTCCTTTACTCCTGTCAGACTCCAACTTGCATTCATCTTTGCATGTGCAGCTTTGTTTGATTTCGCTTCGGTTTTTGACTTGACGCTTTGGCTCAACGCTGCTTTGGCATGTAGCTCGTTAACTCGTTGCGTTCGTTCCTTCGTTTGTTCGTTTCATTGCTTTGTTATGCAATTTTTCTCGGCCGCTTGTTTGTCTGTTTCTCTAGTACTCTTGCTTTGTCGTTTTTTTGTTTGTTTTTCTTGTTGTTTAGGGTTGTGTTTTTCTTTTGGTTTGTTAGTTCACTCGTTCGTTCGTCGTTACCTCATCGTTGTCATCGTTATTGCTTTTGTTGTCAACATGTACACCCTAGTCCTGCCGCCGTCATCTCAAGTATCCCAGATATGTGATTAAGGATTTAATTTGAAATTTTTATGTTGTTTCTTCATTCTGTTTTGTGGCTTGTTTTGACAACAGAACATTCCCTAAAGCTGTTGGTGATCAGGTGTGGTAAACAATGAGTGAACTTAATAGAATGATAGAGTCGAAGGAAATGGAAGGGTGCAGCAAATGCGCACTAAGGCGCAAAGCAATAACTGATGTTGGTAAATGTAAAAAAAAATTATTAAAATATATAAAACTGCTGATGGGGGAAAATATTGCAAATGAAAAACTTTATTGATAGCATTACGGAAAATAGTTCACAGAGAAGAGATATTAAAATTTAAGATGGTAATCTTGGCAGCAAGTCAGTAACAGATACCCGCGGAAAAAAATAACTTAACGCTTAAAGATGCGCTCACACCTTTTATTGCGTATTTTGGGCAAGCTTCTCCTCCTATTTGTGGCGTGCGTCTTGATGTTCTTCCACAAGCGGAAAGTCCTACAGTTTTAAGCCGACTCCGAACGGGAATTATTTGTTTTGTTAGGAACTTTTTCATGGCAGAAATACACTCGCAGGTATGCTATTACCTGCCGAGGGGCGACCGCTATTAGAAAAACTTTTTTCTTCATTTTGGTGTTTCACAGATTTTCGAACTTACGGTCTCCGAATTCCGGATGGCAGTCACGCACCAATCCATTCGACTACGGCGGCCGTCTTGAATAGCTTTGGGTAATATTGGAATGTTGGAATTTTCAAAGTAAATGTTGTGTAGCCCAGTGCTTCTATTAAAGAGAAGATTTGGCTGAAATGCGGTACCCAACGTGCCTGCTGTGCGCAAGTTTGTAAAAAAAGTTCATGAGATTGGCTTGGTTGTAGACAACAGTCACGATCTCCGCTATCGTACGGTGTGCACTGATGATAATGTGGCCTCCTCAGCAGCCGAAAGAGTGCGACTCGGTCCTATAAACTCCTGGAACATCGACTCGCCATCGATCTCCCAACAGCTCAACATTTCATGCACCCGCTCGATACGAATTTTGCAAAAGGGCCTAGCATTTTTCGCTTACGAAGTCGATTTCACTCTCCATTTGAAAGCCTGTGCCCCTCCGCTTCGTTATCGTTTCTCAATGTGAGACTTAGAGCAGCTCAAAATTAATAATAATTTTTCTCGAACAATCATATTTTCTGACGTAGCGCATTTGAGTCTCCGCGGCTATGTTAATAAGCAAATATGTTCGGTCTGGGGTTCGTGGAACCCACGAGTGATCGTAGAAAAGCTTCAAGCCCGAAGCTACATTTGAACTGTTGCGCGCCAAGTTCGTTATTCGAGGTATCAGCCGTCTTGGCGATGTTAATTTGTTATTGCGATGGGACGCCGCTTATATCTCTTTCGCGGAACGAAATTAATCGCGGAACGAAATTAATCGCGAAACGAAATTACGCTTGAACCTTGTTGTGAAATATTCTTAACTTATTTCCAAAGTAATTGTTGTGTAGTTCAAACTGTGCATTTTTTGAGAAGAAGTCAGTGCAGAAGTCAAAAGCCAGTGCAGAAACCAATACATTTTTTTAATGAAGCGCATTAGGAGAAGCCAATGCGTCCTCAATGAATATGGATTTTTTAGTGGCATCCTCGTTGGCCCATCAATTCGGTAATTTCGATTGCTTGGGACCGAAAATTGAAGTCATGGTCTTGTACGACCTTTGGTTTCAGTAGGAAGGCCATATTGCGCGCAGTCCGCGCCAAAATCGAGCTTTTATGCGCCCAGCTCGTAAATCGTGTTTGCCGTCTCAGGGATGTCACTTGGTCACAACAAAGCTGCGATTTGACTCCGGTAGACTAGTTTTTGTGGGGTGCCGTGAGGGACCGATGTTATGCGAACAATCTATTCAGGGTCTCATATTCATTCAGGCAAGGCATTCATGAGGTAGAGCAAGGCATTCATGAGGTAGGGTCAGAGAGTCAAAGTCGTGAAAAACTGGGTTAATAGTTTGCTTTCTTTAAATAATTTTCTTTTTCAAATAAACTAATAATATGCCGAAAAGACTATTTTTGTTCATTTCTTTTAATTTTTAAAAATAAACCACTACATGGGCCACTCTTTAGTCTTTTTGTCTGCAATTCTCATCACGCTTATGAACGGCCCAATTGACTTTATCGGTTCAATTTTGAACTCCTTTTAGCTTTGATGGCCTTCCAGTCATAAGACTAGCTTTTAATAGGCCCGTAAAGGCCTAAGCATAAAGTATGAAAAACAAAATCGAATGCATTAACACGTTAAGCGCCCTTGCCCGACCTGCCTGTCCGCGGTTTTTAAACTTATTAAGGTGCCGGATGTGCCATGGGTGGTAACATATTTAACTGAAATCAACCGCGAATATTTTCTGTAACACTTCTGAAAATAAAAGTTATGTACCCTTTTGACGCCAAGAAAACGTGAATGTTATTAAAATTTTGGATTTTTCTTCTGTTCCTAGAATTTTAGGATTTTTTGTGCTCATCAAATTTTGAGATATTTTTAATTCACTTCTGAAAGTAAAAGTTGTGTGCAGTTTTGATACAAAGAAAAACATGAATGTTATTAAAGTTTTGGATTTTTTTCTGTTCGTTAAATTTTAAGATTTTATCTGCTCATAAAATTTAAATATTTTTTTTTGAATTCACGGAGCATAACACTTTGGAGCTTACAAATACAACAATGGCACTAGCGGAATGCAAAATTTTTATGCTGATATGGTGGCGCTCAACGAGTTAAGGCTTGCTTAATTTAAATTTAAAATTACTATTCTGCTATCAGCATAAGTTGACAACCGCATAGAGTTAAATTGATGTCTGTAATTAAAAATGTTTAAATAAAGCAAAAAAAAAAAAAAATCCAGTAAAGTTTTTCCCATTCCTGGAAGTAAAATTTGGACACTAACTAGGAATTTTCAACCACCCTGCAGCAGTAAAGTGTTTTTAGACTGATATGTACCATAGATGTGTGTAAGTTTCCAAAAGCTCCAAGTCAGCAACAACTTCATTTAAACGCCATAAAGACATATCAATTACTGTGGCAACCAACAGCCTCTAGCAGCAGTCGTTGAACTCCGAGAGATGGCTCATCTCACCAACACAGCACAAGTGCCAGCAAACAGAGTGGAAAAATGTTTCCCCAATCGCAAATGTAGCATTTTCTTACACTTCGATGTCTACAAAGCCATAAACACAAGATGTGCTGCACATCGTCTATGCGCTTGTATAAACGCCTGTAAGCATGCAACAAACACTCTACGCCACAGTATTTGTGCAGGCATGTAGGCGCGCACGCCTATGCAACATGGCTGGAGAAGCATGAATCAACAGAATTTTAATTGAATTTACTAGTGTCATAGTAAATTCTGCAAGTACCGAGGATGAGATGACGAGATGAGGGGGGAGGAAGTCAAAAAGGAAATCAACATACAGTAACAAAATTTCTTCACAAACATACACACATACAGACATACTGAAAATCAAATTGAGTTGTGCTGAGATGCTCACGTTGTTGTGGAATGTTGCGACAATGTTTTTATGCATTTTTGTGTTGCATACATTGTGGCGCAAGGGCTTACAAGTGTTTGCATGCCAACGAATGCATACTTGCGCATGCCTTTACATGCATGTGGTTGCACGTGTGCATTGCGCGTCTGTGTGTGTGTGTAGTTTAACTTGCACTGCTTAGAATGCTGCCGCTGTTTGTTGATGCAACACTTTGCGTCAACGCAACAACATGACGAGAGTGGCCCCGCCACAAGTTATCTCTGCAAATATTAGCTGTGTTGTCTTTTTTCAGGGCTACTCTGTCACTTGCTCTCTCTCACTCGCACTTTCACTATTTCTTGCACTTGACACTCTGTCTCACTCACTGGCGGCAGTGGCTGCTAGTAGACACTACTAAATTTCGACTGATGACAGGCATAAATGACAAATTGATTGCTTTTGCTGCCGACGCAACATATAAATTGCGCGTGTGCGCGTGTGTTTGCCTCTATTACTTTGAAAGCAGTTGTGCTGTAACTCGAATTTCATTTTAACCAAAGTCATCTCTGAGTTTTCTATGCTATTATTTTCTGCCTTTATTTATTTTATTTTTTTCATCACACTTACGCAACGCACACACACACCCACATGCGTACAAAGCTGTCTTTCATGTAGTTACTAAAGGCAATATGTTTGTACAATATTTTGTTGTTGTTGCTTTCCTCCATAAATATACTACGTGTCATCGTCTTTTGTTATTCCATTTTTCAATTTTTCGTTGCATTGTTGGTCTGGGCGTTTGAGTATTTTGCAATACTCGTAATTTTGTTATGCAACTGATTGAATTTTAAGTGAAGTTATGCTATCTAAGTTTACATTTTCGCATTTTGTTTTAGATTTAATCGAATTTTGGTAAACGAAGTAAAGTGAATGATGTAATACGAGCAGAGCAGCTATTGAAGCAATGCTCGGTACTGAACGCCTCTCTGCTCGTTTTGTATGTTTCGTGTCAAAAAGTGGCTTTTCACTCGGCACACAGGAAATTTAATAAAGATAATTAAAATTAATAAAAGGTTTCAATTACCGTTGCGAACCCGGTTATACGCTACGCAAATTAATAGATTGCCAATCTTCTTGTTTGCTAGAAATTTCTGGCTTAGGAAAATATTTTCATGCTTGTAAGTAGAGAGAAGAAGAATTCATTTCAGTTAATTTTTTGATTCATTCCTATTTTTGGCAACAACTACTGCTGTATATATGTATACAAGGTGGCGCAAAATTAATTGCTTCGTGCGTCAATCATATTTGACACTTGTGAACTGGACAGTTGCAGTATAAAAGCAGACAAGCATTGGAGCGCGTAAAGGTCCAAATAAAAATTTCCATCTCTCAAAATCATTTTTTTTTTTGTTTACTAAAAAAGTATTCACAAATTAAAAATGTATGAATAATTTTGTGCCACTCTGTATATATATACACTTCTGTAATTTATGAATTTTTTTGATATTCACCAACTTGCAATCAAGAATAGAATAATCGCAGACCATTCAAGTGGACAATGCGATTTGAGTTCAAATAAAGAAATTTAATGTTTTGAGGCCATTTGGCAGAAAAATAACGTATAATATTTTTATATTATAATATTTTCTTCTTTTATTACATAAAAAGAGCAAAAAAAAAGAAACAACAATCATCCCTAGCATCAAATTTACACCCCACATATTATACTGATAGAAGCTTCAAATATTTAAAATGGCAAACTCAGCAATTATGGTTCTATAACTGGTAGTATTGACTGTAATTTTGCCTTGAACAACATTCCGTGATGAAATTATTACAGTATTCGAAGAACTGCACCTAGGAGCTCGGTGACTTTATTTATATCGATTAGTACGGCAACTCTATCAGCGCGACCCTGTTTATAGCCAATTTTCTGGGAAAAATAATTTCTCCAATTTACCACAGAATTGGAACTGTCGAGAAAAAGGGATCGTACTAGATCTTAACTGGCGAATTTAAGACTGCTTCCAAACTACCGGAAAAGCGCAGTGAAGCTTCTCGCGACAGTCGGTTCTCTGCTACCGAAGCGACCAGAATTTATATCTGGTCAAGACTGTCACCGCAGCAGCATCCCCCGTACATGTGTGGGCATTTGTTATGCTGCTAGAACAACAACGACGAACTTATTTGATCTCAATACTGTGTTAGTTCCAAATTATAGATAGATGTGTCTGATCTTTAGCCTCTGTGTTCGGTTCGAATTATTAAAGTGTGAAATGGGTCATCACTTTAGTCCTACCGATTTTTCTGGCGTTGTTTTTTATTCTTTTACTTTTTCTAATACAATCTTATATGCCTAAAAATCGATTGGGATGAATTTCCTAAAAAACACAGAATGCAGAGCGCATCAAATGCAAAGAAACTGAGTTTACATTCTAATTTGAGCTGCCATTTTTCGATGAAAATACACGCCGCGCACAAGATCTCAAACTGTTTGGGAATAAATTAAGTAGATATACAAAGCTAATAAAAAGGATGATATCCAAGTCAATGCCAGAGCACCAGAAATACGAAAAGCTGAACAAAAACAACCAGCACTGCCAAAAACAGCGAAATTCATGCTTCGCTTGCTGCTTAGAAATGCGAGTGTTTGTACGTAACTGCGTGCGTGTTCACTGCGTATAGAAATTCGAACCGACAGCTCTATGTTTTGACAAACGCACTTGAACACAACGCCAACGTCGGCCGCATCCTTGAATACTCGTTTATTGAATAGCAGGAAGCAGAGGGAATCTGCTTCGCGACAAGAGAACGAATAAATTAGCTGCTGCTGCTACTAAAACTGACAGCTATTTGAGGATGAGTGAAGCAAAAAAAGAAAAAAAGAAGATATTTAGACTAAAGCCATGAAGGTGAATTCCTTGTGCGGGAAACTCTGAAAGTTAATTATTGATAGACAGCGCAGTTTGAAAGCGACAGGATACTCTATTACGCGTCAAGCGGCGCTAGAGGTGGTGAATAAGGAGATTTTAATTTATGCGAAAATAGCTAAAAACACAGACACATGCATTTGTGCGAAAATGCGAGTGTGTGTGTGTGTGTGTGTGCGCGGTTAGTAGTAAAGAAAAGAAAAGGCCGCAAATTAGTAGCCGCTTTACATAAAATGTGAGAACATTAAGAGTAGGAGCAAAGCTGCTGGGCGTACAAAAAGGGCAAGTCAAGATGGGATTTGTGAGTTGAGTGGCGCCTTGAAATATGCAAATATTCATGCAAGTATGTGGGTGGGTTTCAAGTGTGTTTGCGCTCTGCGTGAATTTGATGAAGTGTATTAAAATATTATAAATTCAATAGTAAGTTAGTCTATACAGACACACGCACCCATACATACTCGTATATGTTTACACATTCATATGCTTGTAGTAATTACGTGTGTATGACTCACTCTCGTAGTGGTAATTTAATATTCATAATGGCTTGTATGCGTCAACGCAGCAGGCAGAGACGCTTTTATAAAGTTAATTAACAGGCTAGTATTTATGAAAATTGGCAATTTAGCAGTCTGCGCGACAGCACTCTGGATGTTTTTGATGGAGTGGTGTGAGTGCATTGATCGAAACTGAATGCTGAAATTGAAGAGTGAAAAACTCTGCTTGACATTGATTGGGAATCAAAATTTTGTAAGAAAAAAAAATCAAAAAAATAAAAATCTGAGAAAATATTTACTGCTAATTTAAAGTCTGATTATTAAATTTATATGAAATGTGCTCATTTTGAATTAACGTGGAATTACGTTAGGTGAATTTAGTCATTTAGTTATTTAAACATTTAAAAGCATTGATATACTTAAACTTTAGTAAACTGCTAATTCTTTTTCATTATTACCCATAAGTGAAGACTGGCTTGTTACTTAAGTTTGTTTGAGCGAAAAAAATTAGTTCTTGGTAATTAAAGTCACCGAATTGCTGGAAATATTCAGAATTTGAACTTAATTGAAGTAACGGCTGGATGAAAATAGCTTCCGAGGAACTACATCATTTAAGGTTGTTCAAACAATTGATAATAATAATGAGAAAAAACAAATAATAATAATATACAGCACACGCTCGATAACGTGAACTAATTCAAACCAAAGCAGTTCACGTTATCAAAAGTGTTCACGTTTTGGAATGCCCAAAAAGATTAAGTAAATATGTTTTTTCACATTTGAGTTCACATTTATTCTTGTTTTCGTTACATATTAATTGAAAATTAAGTCATACGATGGTTATTTAAAAAAATCAGTCGTCTCTTTTTGCGTCTTCTGTTTTTCTACAACTTGAAGCACAACTTTCTCCCTTAATCGTCTTAGCACACTCATATCATTTTGACCGACGTCTTCATGACCAGCCCATATTAACGCCTTGTTGAAAATTTCCACTGCTTCAGTCGGCTTAATTTTCTCCAGTTGCTCTGATACGCTGTCCTCATCGGACTCGTCCTCTTGTTGATGATCGTTATCTGCATTGTCCTCCTCGATATCTTCGTTCCATTCATGAATTGCTGGTAACGTGAGTTCAATCTTAAATTTTTAATAAAAAAAAGTTTTTTAAATAACCCACATACATATCTTTGAGCATATCTCCAAACACGAACGAAGCTCAACAAGGTGCGAAGTTCAGTTTCCCATTTTTCTTTTAAAACCGCCAACGGAACATTACCTTCGGGATCATCATTGTTTACCGCAAAATTTAAAATACTGTTCCAGCACTTAGCTAATGTTGCTTCACCAACACGAAACCAAGCCGCATCCAAAAGATTTATAGCTGGTCTTAAGTTAATTTTTTTCAACGACTCGATTCAAATTAGACTTTGTCGCTGCTATTAAAGCTAGAAAGCCGTTTCTGTAATGCAAACTTGGTGATTTTTATTGCATTTTGATGTATCGGTTGAATGAGGGGAGTAACGTTTGGTGGCATAAACATGGCCGAAATTTGCCCATTCTCCGTTGTCAGTCCAGCTTCATTTGGGTGGGAAGGAGCTTTGTCGATTAGGAGGAGAGCTTTAATTGGTAAGGCTTTCTCCTTTAAAAACGATGTAACCTTAAAAATCGGACAAAACTTAAAAGGAATATTCACCTGTGGGACAAATGACTCATGAAACCATTGCTTGAAAATAGCCGACGTCACCCAGGCGGATTTTGAGCTCTTATCGTCGGTGGGACACTGAAAGTTTTTTAAAGCAGCGTGGAAATACTTTTGGAGATCAAACTGCGCGCAGAAGATAGCCGATCTTACTCCTTTCGTCGTTTTGGATACGGTACCGAAATTTAGTGCGTGGTGATCGGATTCAAAGCCCTCCTGCCAGCCATTTTGCTCTATTACAAAAACAAGGCCTCTTGCCAAATTTACTTGTGGAATAATGTAGTCTGACCTACCGTTTATGTTCCGCATATTACTGTGACCAAAAAGCATTTGTGAGAATTGTCCAGTCATCCTTAGTCTTAGTGCAGATCTTTTGGCTGAGTTTCTTTCTACTACTTTGGTTGAATGCCAGTCGCGGCATAGTCTCGCTGGAAGGAGACTGATTGGAGCATGTAGTGACTTCTGGGGCCAACGAGGGAACGCTCTTGTTTTTTTTGGTATAGCTAAATTTATCCTTAATTTTGTAGTTAAAAGAGTTTTATTTTGTTTTTGCAAAGAACCATCGCCTTTATTAAGCGCGCGTTGCCTAGTTATGCGGCCTTAATATGAACGCCATGACCGCCCAAGTCTAAGCTAACCTAAGTTATTCTAATCACACTCAGTTTCTTAATTATTATTCCCTGTATTTTATTCATATTTACTTAAATTAATTCGTTTGGGAAATTAAGAATGCCACTTAAATCAATTGTTTAGTTTGCGAAAATTATTGCCATTGTTTAATTAAATTCAACCACTTTTCGCTAAACTATAATCCTTCTTGTAATCCCATACTTTTCACTATGCTAAAATCACAACAACAGCAACCAGCTCCAATCACAATTGCACACTCAAGCCATTGTTATCGTCACCGTGCCGTGATTCTCAGCTAATTAAAGTCAACATTAAATTCATTTGAAATTCAAATGTCAAAGTGGCAGCAGCAGCAACAAAATCTGGGTTGACATTTCTCACAATAGGAAATTCTTTGAACCAGCCGTTTTGAACAACCCTTAAAAGCAAAGCAGTTGCGGTCACCAGCCGAAGTGAAAACAAAGGCGCTTCAGTGTGTGAGTGGGTGAGTGTGTAGAAGAGTGAAGGAGTAAATAGCCAACTGATGGACAGAAGGACGGACGGACGGAAGATTGTGACTATGCCCTTCTTTCACCGATTCTTTGTTGAAGTAAATTTTCCTTTAAAGGCAGTCGATTAAGATTTTAACCTCTTTGGCACTTTTGCCGCTGTACTTCATTTCATGGCAGGCGTTTAAATTGTATTGACGTGCGCTGGAAGGGCGTGAAAAGTGATCAAAGCGAAGGCATTACTATGTTGCGGGTAATTAAAGTGGGTTAATAGCGGCAAGTATGTAGCTACAGAACTGTGCAACCAGATGAGAAAGTATGGTTCCGAAGGCTCCGTGGCGCAATTTGAATTTCGTGCGTTCACTTACGCAGTCTTCATTCCATGGTTCGCCATTGGTTTGCGCCTTACAGTAATTGATTGCGAATAAAGTATCATAAAAGTGAAATGCGGAAACGATAATCAGCTGCTGCAATAATGAGGGCAATGACTGTGGCAGTCGCGCGTACCAGCAAACAAAAACACACAATCATATACGCTGATGAGTCCTTGGGAAAGGACTGTCGGAAGCCTTCGCTTTATTTATAATCATAGCAACTGATTTTTGTTGTTGTAAATGCGACAACTATGCTATGGAGTTCTAAATTGAAAGTCGAGGAATTTTCACTTTTCTCACAAGCAATTTAATTAAAGCGAATTGAGTTGCGGAATAAATTGCAATGGATTTTATGGCATTTCTAAAAGAATTTAATAAAATTAAAAGAGACATAAAATAAGTTCTGATTGATTTGATCAATGATTTGCTTTTCAATGTTGAATTGTTGGAATTTCTAACTAAAATGAAATAATTATGAAATGCTTTGAAAAATTCTTCTCCAATTTACAAATTTTTCTTGCAAGTAAATTAATTTTAATGTATGCTTTGAATTGAGGAAATTCGTGAAATCATAAAAAAATTGTTTAATTGAAAATATTAAATAAATAAAATTTAAATAAAAATATCTATTTAATAGACCCATATAGAGGGTGATCCAAGCACAAGTTCCGAACTAAAGTTAGGTTGTTTTTTTTGCGGTGTACAAGTTTCTAATTTTTGTTGAAAATTAACAAAAAAATTGACTGATTATGATAAAAATGTTAAACTTTTTGATTTGAATTTTTCAAGCCGAATCTATTGAAGATGGTATCGGTAAATCAGCTGATTTGTTGATTTTTTTTCTTGCGCCGTGTCCATGTGACTGCCAGTACGGAATGATACAAGTCGACTTCATGCATTGTTTTCTACTTTGCCGTGGCAGTCAAACGTAACAAACGTAGTTGTTGGTCTAGTGCCACCATCTTGAAATTTTTGTCTCCAAAATTGCGTGCTACTGCAAACTATCGAGGGTGCCCCGTTTATAAAGACTTGTTGAAAAGGTTAAACGAGAGAAAGCAGCAAGCGAGAGGAGAAATTGTTGAATTTAGAAACACAGAAGTAGCAACATCTACCAGACCTACAAGCGTTACAGTTTCTGGTATCGGAGGAAAAATTCAACAACAAAATCAAGAAATTCCACTCCAGTCAGGAGCCATCTCATATGCCAATATTGTAAAATCAGGTACCCAACAAGCTAGTGCTCCCCAGAATTTTGGAGGTTTGGAGGGTATAATGTATACCTTACCCAAAATATGAACGCTTTTAACCAGAATATTACCAGCATTATGTCTTCCATGCAAAATACTCTTCAAGAGCTTGTGAGAACGCAGAACCAAATGCTTCAAATACTATTGGCAAAGAAATGAGTTATTTAAAAATGGCTTTTTGGAACGCAAATGGTTTAAACCAAAATAAAATAGAATTTTGCCATTTTTTACAAAAAAATTGTATTGACATAATGTTGATATCTGAGACTCATCTCACAAATAGATATAATTTTAATATTCCTGGTTATATGTTCCATTTTACAAATCACCCCGATGGTAAAGCACATGGCGGTACAGGCATCCTAATAAAGAATAGAATACGACACTACGTTTTAGATGCATTTGCAAAAGACTATCTGCAGGCAACATCCATTCACCTTGAGGTCGGATATGGTGATTTAACAATTAGCTCAGTTTATTGTCCACCAAGATTTGCTGTTACAAAAGAGTAGTTTGAGGAATTTTTTAGCAGATTGGGGAAACGTTTTCTAGCTTGTGGAGACTATAATGCAAAACACACGTATTGGGGCTCTCGTTTAGTGAATCCCAAAGGTAGGCAGTTATATAAGACTTTAGTTGATCGAAAAAACGAATTGGATGTCATATCTCCTGGACATCCCACCTATTGGCCCTCTTATCCTAAAAAAGTTCCTGACCTCATAGATTTTGCTATATCGAGAAATATAAATCGAAACTCAGTCACTACAGAAACGTCGTATGATTTATCATCAGATCATTCCCCAGTAATATTAACCTATTACGCTAATATACCTGGCTCTGCAATTGACTATAAATATAAAACAAACTGGTTGAAGTACAAAAAGTTTATTAGCAGCCACATTAACACAAATCCTGTAGTTCATAGCGAGGCTGAAATTGAAAAATCTGTTGATGACTTCACGTTTGTGATGACATCAGCTTTAGAGCACTCTAAATACCAAATAAGTCCAAAATTTGCCACAAATGTCTCCAACTCTGAAATTGAAGGACTACTACTGGAAAAAAGAAGGTTAAGAAGAGAATGGCAACAAAACAGATCCCCTGGTGCTAAGCAAAGGCTGTCTGCTGCAAATAGAAAACTGCGAAGTGCACTTCACTTGGACGAAGATCGTAAAAAGAAAAACTATATTGAGAGCTTATCCAATACAAAGCACACAAATTTTTCTATATGGAAAGCAGCTAAGACCATTAAGACGCCAGTAGAAGTACAAAGCCCCCTAAGAAAACCTGACGGTACATGGGCTCGTAGCGCTGAAGATAAAGCGTCGATATTCGCCGATCATCTGAGTAATGTTTTCCAACCAAATTCTTCTGCAAATGAACAAATACTAGAAGAAAGTAGTGGCAACGCATCGTTAAACTCAGAACCAATCAACATAGCTCCTGAAGATATTCAGGCAGTTATTAACAAGAATCTTAAGGTGAAAAAGGCGCCAGGTTATGACGCAATAACACCATTAATGATAAAAAATCTACCGCAAGTCGCTATAATTGTGCTGTCTGTAATATTTAATGCAATCATCGAGGTAGGCATTTTTCCAAAGAGCTGGAAAACGTCTTTAATAATAATGATTCCTAAGCCGGGCAAAGACTTAAATGTGCCATCGTCCTATCGACCAATCAGTTTGTTGCCGTGTTTGTCAAAATTATTTGAAAAAGTTTTGAGAAACAAAATGATGCCGTTTTTAAACGAACGTAATATAATCCCTCCACATCAGTTTGGTTTTCGAGAACAACATGGGACAATCGAGCAAGTAAATCGGTTAACTGCGGAAATAAGAAAATGTTTTGAACTTAAAAAATACTGTTCAGCAATTTTTATAGATGTGGCACAGGCATTTGACAAAGTTTGGTATGAGGGTCTCATACATAAAATAAAACGCTGTTTGCCACCTATTACACACAAAGTTCTGGAATCGTACTTAACAAACAGACAATTCAGAGTAAAATGCAACGATTATGTGACTCATGAATATGAAATTGAAGCTGGTGTCCCTCAAGGCAGTGTACTAGGCCCAATTTTGTATTTAATTTATACTTCTGATCTGCCCGAGTGCGATAGTTTGACTATATCTACATTCGCTGACGACACCGCTGTGCTTAGTTCTCAAAATGATCCGTGTCTGGCATCTAGAGACCTAAATAAATATCTCAGACTTTTAGAAAAGTGGCTGAAAAAATGGAGAATAAAAGTGAACGAAATAAAAAGTAAACATGTCACATTTTCGCTTTGAAGAGGAGACTGTCCCTCGGTTACCCTTAACA
Source organism: Anastrepha fraterculus (assembly GCA_037575425.1). Lineage (NCBI taxonomy): Eukaryota > Metazoa > Arthropoda > Insecta > Diptera > Tephritidae > Anastrepha > Anastrepha fraterculus. The sequence goes on from JAYXIM010045511.1 coordinate 14,230, forward strand.
ACGTATGCATACCACAGTCTGATCACGTCACATACCTTGGCGTTCACCTAGATAGGCGTTTGACATGGAGACGCCACATCGAGGCAAAGCGGCTTAATATGAGAATCAAAGCTTCAAACCTTCACTGGCTAATTAATGAGCAATCAAGATTGAGCCTTGACTGTAAAGTCCTCTTGTACAAGGCAATTTTGAAACCAATTTGGACTTATGGAATCCAATTGTGGGGAACGGTCAGCAGTTCCAGTATCGATCTTATACAGAGAGCACAGTCGAAAATTTTAAGAACCATAACTGGAGCGCCGTGGTATATAAGAAACGACAACATCCATAGGGACCTAGATGTACCGATGGTGAAGGAAGTATTCAAAAAAGTTCGTGAAAACTATCAGTTGAAATTGCAAGATCACCCGAACCCGTTCGCACGTCAACTCCTGAGTACGCAACATACGACCAGGCTTCGAAGAAATGACCTACCACCCCGATGAGTAGAGGGCCATTTGATAATTATTTATTGTAGAAAATGAGATAAAATAAAATTTTTCTTTTTAGTTCTAAGATTTGAATACTTATTGTGAGGCCTTTGAAAAGGCAGATTCAATAAACCAAAAAAAAGTTAAAAAAAAAAAAAAAAAAAAAAAAAAATTGCGTTGATTATAATTTAATTGTTTTGCTGGTTGTCTTGTTCATTTTCTTCATATAAAGAAATGTAGAGCATTCGTTTTATGCAAGAAAATGCGTAACACCGCCAGCAAAAAAATTATAAAAAATTAGAGGAATTTTCCAACCACATCAAACTTACACCTTGGTTTTCAATATTCAATGGGATTTAACCCTGCATACTCAAAATTTTTCTAAAAATTCGAATTAAAAAGTTTGGAACTGTGTTTCTGAGATGTTGATTTTTTTTATTTTTTTGAATTTTTGATCTTGTATAGTTTTAGTAGTGAAGTGAACCATTTTTTAGTACAAATATAATTTTATTAAAATTAAATAAGAAATAAATAAATTCTCGAAATTTGTGAATAAGTGTTCGTATATTAGCACGCACATCGTTTATTAAGAGTTTTGGACCACAAGAAGAAGAAATACCCCGAATTGAAGTTTGTATTCTGATTTTTGTGCCGCCTCCAAATAGTAGATGGCTTTTTGTGGGAAGCTTTTTCAATGCCTTTCATGCGCCAAATTTCGAGCTGCCTTCTGTACGCCTTTCTCATCTTCTTCGCGCAGTAAATCGGCAAAGTACTGACCTTTCATTGTAGATCCGCTAAGCATTTAATAAATTAATAAAATTCCTCGTTATCCCAGAAAATAGTTGCCATAATATTTCATGTTGGTTGTAACACTTTAAGTTTTTTTTTATGGTCTTTCTACCCTCTTTATCCACGGCTCGACTCTTATTTTATTTCGGTTAATGCGGTTGCGAATTTCATCTAAATCACTTTGATACAACAATTTTGGTTGTCCAACGTGAATTGATTTGCATATGTGGAAATGTTGATGTAAAATCTCTGCAATACATTCTTTTGAAATCCGTAGCTATTTTCCAGTACTTTTGGCCAGTACTAATTTTTCAGCATTTAGGAGATTTTTTTCTGATTATCGAGATTTAATTAGTGTTGAACATTTTGCTAATGAGTTCGTTAAAAAGAAATTTCTTCGGCTCTCTGTAGATTTTTTTAATTTTTTGGGGATAAAATATGCTTTTCAAAAATTAAAAAAAAAAATGTTTCTTATTTATTATTTTGTTTTTTATTTTTTATTTATTTTTTATTTTGTTTTTTATTTTTTATTTTTTTTAAATTATTTTTTATATTAATTTTGTTTAGATTCCCCAATTCAGATTTTCTTGTGTTTGTATTCAAAATTCCGTGTTTCTTTTCTACTAATGTACCGCAATGACAAAAAATATTTTTTTGTTAAAAAATTTTGAGAATTTTTTTTTTTTAATTTTTGAAAAACTTTTCAACTCAGCTTTTTTCTAATTATTGTATTGCAAATACCGTATTCTGTTTACTAATGTACGGAGCTATGCTACGATCCTTTTCCAAAACGATATACAAGTACGATTACGTATGTATGTGTGTATGTATGTTTGCTTCGCTAAAGCACTGCATAGCCTCTGCTATTATTGACAAAAATAAGAACGAAGGCTGAGAGTGAAAGGGTGCGATTTTAAAAAATTACATACATATATTTTTCCAAAAATTTCAAACCAAAAAAAAAATTTTTTCTAAAAATTTTTAACCAAAAACTAAAATTATTTTCAAAAAATTGTGAAACAAAAAATTTAATCTTTTCCAAAACTTCGTTTGCCAAACTTTTTTTTAAGTTTGCTTAATCACAAACAGTTTTTTTTAATGCTAAAATGTACCGAAACCGAAGATATTTCAATTTAAAAAATTCTAAATTTTCAACATCAAATAAAGTCCAAAGTTTTTCAGTTTACTTCTTATTTCACTCAAAACATACATTTTTTCAGTTTTCTTCCTATTTCATTCAAAATATAAACTTTTTCAGTTTTCTGCTTATTTTACTCAAAATATAATATTTTTTCTAAATTTTTTCAGTTTTCTTCTTTCACTCAAAATATAAAATGTTTCCATTTTTCTTCTTATTTCACTCAGAATATTATATAAAATTTTTTCAGTTTTCTTCTTATTTCACTCAAAATATAAAATGTTTCCATTTTTCTTCTTATTTCACTCAAAATATTATATAAAATTTTTTCAGTTATCTTCTTATTTCACTCAAAATATACATTTTTTCAGCTTTCTTCTTATTTCACTCAAAATATAAACTTTTTCAGTTTTCTGCTTATTTTATTCAAAATATAATATTTTTTCTAAATTTTTTCAGTTTTCTTCTTTCACTCAAAATATAAAATGTTTCCATTTTTCTTCTTATTTCACTCAAATTATTAGATACAATTTTTTCAGTTATCTTCTTATTTCACTCAAAATATACATTTTTTCAGTTTTCTTCTTATTTCACTCAAAATATAAACTTTTTCAGTTCAGTTATTTTACTCAAAACATAAATTTTTCAAGTTTTCTTCTTATTTTATTCAAAATATAAATTTTTTTCCAAGTTTTTTCTGTTTTCTTCTTATTTTACTAAAAATATAATTTTTTTCCAATTTTTTCAGTTTTCCTCTTATTTTACTCAAAATATAAATTTTTTTCTAAATATAAAATTTGTTCCAAATTTTTCAGTTTTCTTCTTATTTTACCCAAAATAATATTTTTTTTCTAAATTTTTTCAGTTTTCTTTTATTTTACTCAACCACACAAATAAACCAACCTTCAAAGAAATCGGCGCCTATGCCGAAAATACTTGGATCACTTCACATGGAATTGCTCTATTGCACATGAACGTGGTTTCAATTCTACAAAGTGGCGCAATATTAGTCAATAATATCTTCGCCACCTTGTAAAACCGATAGATTCAAAAAGGTATTTCTGTTTACTTGCATTCTAACAAGGAATTTAATACGCGCACGGTGATTCAAATTTGAGATCTAAATAAATAATAACGCGGTTGATAAGCGTTTTCAAACGTTCGCAGATACAAAATACTAGACACGATTTTATTTGACATCAAAAATATACACCATTATATGAAATCCCTTCCAAAAAATTTGTTTTCTCTAGAGAGAAATTTTCTCTACTCTTCCTTTTAATTGAGTTGCTAAATTATGAAAGCAGCTCACGTGCAGTGTTGCATTTATCAAGACAATGATATCCTATACCCGTGTAGTGGTATCCATATGTATGTGTGATATAAATCGCCCACATTTTTTCTCTACTCAAGCACATTGAGACCACAAACTCCCGTACCGCCCAAAACCAAGTAATTTGTTATAAAAGATAAACTTAATAAATGACAGATAGTAACTGACAAACGTGAAATGCCAGCAAAACAAAGTAAAAAAGTGTGCCTTGAAAAAAAAAAAACGAAAATAAAATAAATACGAAAGGGAAATAAAAATAAAGGAAGAATAAAGAGGTGGTGAACAGCCAAAACTCCTTGTAAGCCAAAATTTCGTATAGAATTCCAGAAAAACCTAGCGCAATTCCTATGCACAACAACGTAGCGTTAGCATAGCATTAGAGTAGCAATGGGAACAATAACAAAAATGGAGCAAATAAAGCTACGTGGAAAGTACAGACATTTGCATAAATTATCATTTGTCTTAACAAGCAGGAAGCAAAGCGAAACCCACAATACCAAACAAACAATGTCAAACTTGGCACAACCAACCACCCGTTTGGAGTAAATATTTTGCTATCATTACCATTACCGTTACCCATTCTTATGCCGTTCTTGATGCTGAATATAACTAAAGCTTTTTAGCTTCTACGGCAGCAAATTGCACAGACGATAAATTTTGCCCATCTCTCTCTCTCTCTTTCTCTCTCTCTCTCTTTTTCTCTATTCTTTATTACGAGAATACGCTGCATGCCACACCAAGCGGCAATCTTATGATTTTCTTCTGTCACTGTCTTTTTACTGCCATGCCCTGCCTTGCTTTCGCTTCTTATTTTCCATATTTCCATAGTCATAGCGCCATCAACGTAGCTAAATTGGTAATAAGCAGCAGAGCTCCCTGCATACATTTTTTTCCGCTCGTTAAAATAAAAACAAAGAGGCAACAAAACGCAGCAGTGGCCTAAATAAGAATTTATGAGAGTAAAAATGATGCTTGAGAAAATTGGTAATTCAAATAAAAATAAAATGGAAATTTAAATATACCGCCCACTGGCTGGATGGATAAATAGGTAGGTAGGTAGCTGACTCGATTATGAGCCTGCTACAAAAGCTAACCGCGAACCGCCAACAAGGAACAAAAATTATGCTTGGAATGAAATGAAAAGCGTAGAAATGTGAGAAAAGCAAATAAAATACACAAATTTTCCGTATATGGAGCTGAAAAAAGCGCATTTGGGGTGTAGCCGAGCCGCAGTCAAGCCATGAACAATGAATTTCATGCACTCTAAACTCATATGAAATGTTAGCAAAATAAGTAGGTGCGCTTAGTGAATAGTAGCTTTTCATGATATCCCCTGGTAAACAATTAAAGGGTGCCACTTTTTTTAAGGAAAAACAGTGAGTACTTATTAAAAGGAGGTGCTGGATTTTGGGATGCTTGGTTCTGGTAGAAGAACTCAGAAATCTTAAAAAAAATTCCGAGCATCTTAGCTCGTGGACAAACCAGTGAGACAGAGGGCACCTCATTCAAGCTCTACTCAATATTGAGTAACTGTAGATGAAATGTTCCACTGTTTTCTTCGTGACTGGCATTGCAGAAATATAAGAACCTCTTCCACCTGTGACAAATTCAAAGTCGCTCCTGGAAGGGCAGTTCTTCGCCCATTTCGTTAGGATCTAGTCAGATGAGCTCTTACTGAGTACCAGCCTACTCGAGGTGGTGTAGGTGTTGTGCGAGTGGCACTTCCCAGACCCAATTAGAGCAAAATATGCCATTTGATACGCAATTTGTAGAACCAGTACTTTTTTTTAGTAGAACCATCTTGATTTGACTATGAATCTGCCTATTTCGTCTATTTTCCTTTCTGAAATTTTTTTTTTCAAGTTAACCATCAAGAGTTCACCCAGCATTCTATGTTGCAGAGCTCCCAGACTTGGGCACTCACGCAGATGGTTAAAGACTGTTTCCTTAGATTCTTCTTGATTGCAGCTTCTGCATCTGTCCTTGTACGGCCACCCCATCTTACTGGTATGGCGTCCCAAAGGTCAATGGCCGTTTATTGTTGACGTAATTCAGAATATGGAACAGGCAGGAGTCTTTCTTAACAGCTCGATAGTTCTAGATTTGTTGAAATTGGGGCATGTTTGTTTAGTTATTATCCGTGTTAGTCCATCTGTCAACGGTGTGCTTCTGGAATAGCGAGAAGATCTCCCTATTCCGCACTCCTTGTGGACAGCCTAATTCTACACCTTCTGATTCGTTATAGGAGGCCCCCTGTCTTGCCACTTCATCAGCTTTCTCATTTCCTTGTATGTTCCCACGGTCAGATACCCAGATGAGAGTGATGTCTGCCGCGCGCGCTAAAGCATTAAATTCTACTTCGCATGGTCTGACGATTTTTGAATTGGTTGAATTGGTGACTTTAAAGGTAAGATAGTTGCCTGTTGTTGTGGCTGGTTTCTAATTTTCCCGCAAACTTCACTTATCCCAAGAACTACTGCTTGAAAGATAGTTTCCTTGCCAATCCCTCAGGTGAAAAGACTTGGAAGATGGGGGACTCTCCAATATACACCGACGCCGACGCCACAGTCTATCTTGGATTCGTCAGTGTCAGTATACCCGTATCTACCCACTTTAGCGTCCAGCAGGCTGAGTTAACAGCAAGAAACGGAACGACTCTCTGGCTCTTGGGTATTCCCAACTCAGCACAGTCTATGAAAACTTGCTTTCATATCGAGCTGTAAATAAATTTCGGCAAAATGCCGGATACCCATGAACGATGGTTTGGATTCTCGGACACAGAAACATTCTTGTAAACTGCTACACCTTAGAAAAGCTGACCATTAAAGAAAGCTTAAAGTGGTAAGTATACGATGCCCATAACGTGTACCTCTTATTTGCATAAACTACGGGTTCGGTTGCTCTTTATTTAACAGATGAATTACAGATTGGCAGATCACTCGATTGTTCGATGAAAGAAAATCTAAGTCTCTAATGTCTCTGGACTATTTCTTCATTCGTGCTGTGATAGGTATCCTCTCTGGGCACTGTTTTAAAGGGAAAACAAATGAGCTGGAACAAATGTTACAGTTGACACCCTCAAGAAAAAAACGTAACGATATATTCTTTGAAGGTTTATTAGACTCAAAGTAAACGGTCATTCGGAATTTCCAACGTTTCATAAAAGAAATGCACTGATTATATCTCATGGAGGAGTAAAGAAAAGGAATTGAGAGTCACGTGGCCTTACTTTGAGCCGGTTAATTTAACTCTGTCTTTCTGTACCGCGTGGGGTATGGCAGACTCTGAATTCTAACCTAAACTTAGTCAGATTTGTAAAAATACAACCAAAAAAGCATTTATAGATTCTGATAGTCACAATGTCACACAATGCAAACTTTTCACTAGGTGGCTTCACTCAGTCTTTTTGTCAGTCCCTTTCTAGCAGCCACCGATATTTAACTTCAACTTTGTCAGGATTCCAACTAAAACTCATTCACTAAGTCTGATAGTCATGAAAACTTTTCACTA
>JAYXIM010045512.1:0-18419 GCA_037575425.1 Anastrepha fraterculus
CAAAATATTGGGAACTACCTTTGACAGCGTGCTCTCCTTCTCAGCGCATATAACCGCTATTGCAACTAAAGTACAGAATCGCAACAAGGTTCTCAAGCTGCTTGCCGGCAGCACTTGGGGCAAAGTCAAGGAAATGTTGCTGTCGACTTTTAAAGCAATAGGCCGACCGGTTCTAAACTATGCTGCGCCTGTCTGGTCGCCTGGAACCAGTGATTCGCAGTGGAGAAAACTTCAGACCTGCCAAAACACTGCATTAAAGACCGCGACAGGATGTCTTAAGATGTCACCGATACAACACCTACACGATGAGGTCCTTATGCTGCCTGCTAAGGAGCATAACAAATTGCTCAGTAAGCAGTTTCTGCTGGGATGTTACCGCAGGCCTCACCCATGCAGACACCTGCTCGAGCCTGAGCCACCTCCCAGGCACATCAGGAGCACTTCCTCAATTAAGTGGACGAGATCCAAGACAAAACAGACAGACAACTGCTGGATGGGACAGTGTACATACAGGCCATGAACGACATTCATCGGGAGACTCTCACCACCTTCTTAAGCTCCCGACCCCCGAATGCCGTTATCGGGATCGAACCGCCACCAATCGCTAACGAAGAGCTCCAACTTCCTCGATAGTCCCGCGTAACCTTGGCACAATTACGTTCTGGATACTGTAGCAGGCTAAACTCCTACTTATCCAGAATCGACCTCGATATACTAAATATATGTCCTGCATATGAAGGCACCCCCCACGACACTAACCACATTTTCACATGACCTGTAAAATCTACTCACCTAACACCCCTCTCCCTCTGGACCCAACCCGTCGAAACAGCTAGTTTCCTGGGCCTACCGTTAGATGAGCTAGACGAAGACGACCGGTGATTACACTACACTGACAGGGCAAAATTACTGCTACAACAACAACAACAACAACTTCCATTTGTTCCCCGTATACTGTAAAATTGTTTGTCAGCGAGGTGTTGATTTGCATGGATTTTATTTTACCCATATTTATACGTAGACCAACGTGCTCTGCGTTGAAACTGCGGTCATTAAGTTTCCGCTGCGTCTGTCTATGGCGCTGTATACTATGAGAAGAGGGCAATATCATCAGCTTAGTCGAGATCTTCCAGGTGTTCTTTACTGGTAGGATTCCAGGCACATCCTCGTCCCTGGCTGGTATCGAGAGCACTATTTAGCACATCATAGGAATGCAAAACCAAAAATTATATTTAAAATTCTTTACTAGAGTAAAATACTCTAATATAATATTATAAGACCATTTTTTTAAATTTACCAGAGCGTCCATTTATCTTCTTTACACTACACTACACAACACACCGCCCGGTATTAGAACAAAGACACCTCTTTTTGACAAGTTTTGACTATTTCTTTATTAACTTTTTAATTTCAATTATTTTTTTTTATAAAAATATAGTTCATTCTATAGCAAAGGCCGTAATAATCGAAGTTTTGAACTTTCTACAAGGTTCATAAAAATTCCAAAACACTTAATATGAATTTTTTTTCTTCAACTTGAGTATGCACTGTTATAGTTCATTAAATTTTAGTATAACAAAGTAGAAGTTTGAAGTGGCTTCAAATTTTCGTTGATTTTTGATAATTATTTCTCCTGACGATGCTACGCATTTTCTCCGTATAAAAAGCAATGTCGCGCTGCTCGTTCTTGAGCTTACTTGTGTTTCAACATTGCCACATCCTTTCAATAAAGCTTAGGTTGTGTATTCATCTGAGGATAACAGACTCCTATAGAATATGTGTAGCAAGAAGCCACATACAAAAAAACGTGCTACGATTTTGCTTAGATTTATTCGCAGCTTTTTTTATTTGTATGAATAAATTTTGCATTCTTAGACATGCAGGAAGAAGTTTGCCCAAAAACTGATATCCTTTATGGAAATGTATTTCAAATGTGAGGATAAAAAAAGGAGCATCCTTGAGCTAGCCATAAGTCAACTGCTTATATTTTACACACTACTGTATACACGCCTGCTGATATGCTTTAAACTTTTTTGTCAAGCAAAAGCGCATACTTTGTTGCGATAAAACTTAATCGCATTGGGCACTATTTGTGGGCAACCCATTCCGCCAAAAATCCTCAGTAAGTGAATAAAAATTGCAAATGAAATGCTATTGAAATTTCCAAAGCCCAACGCTCCAAGCTAAATGTCTATTTCTGATATAATTTGTAAATGCCAAATGCCAACACAAATCAAAGCGGCCGAATGCCAACCAAAACCACTTTTCCTGCAAATGCCTGATGCCATGGAACTACATGAATAAATTTAGGTCCAGATGGGGGCGCCAAGTAGGTAGGAAGCATGCAACCAAATTCAATTAGATTTTGCAAAATTTGCACAAAATGAGATTTTACACGAATGTATGCACACGAGATTCAACTGAATCCAAAGGGAAATGAGGAAAGCATAGAGATATATTTTTAGGCGCATGCAACATATCTGTGTGCTTAAATGTATGTGTATATGCAGATGTATGCAAAAAAAAAACGACTGCAAATCGTCAACACATTTCTAGAGATCGCATTGAGGAACTAAACCAAAAAATGAATTGCATGGCAGGAGAGGTGAATAATATGTGGATGTGTGTATGAGCGTATGTATGTATGTACGTATATGTGTAAGAGCACCTGTGTTGGCGCTATAAATGCTCAGCATTGGTATAACAACAACAGCAATATTAAAACTCAAATAGTATCTAAAGCGTCAGTTCGGTTTGGTCTGTGGGGCCGAGCGGCGGTTCAGCCTAACAAACATTCCACACAAAGGCCGAGCATTCCGTGCTGGCCAAACGAGATGCGCAAGGCAAACACTCCCCCATTCGACCACGCGCCGCCTCAATCACAAAGGCACATGCACACACACTCACACATACAACTCGAACCATTTATGTGTGCAAATGAAAAATGTGTGCTTTGGCAATGCCTGCGTAGAGTTCAAAAACTCAAACCGAGGTCTGCTACGGCCTACCGGAAAACGTAAATGCCTACGCAAATGTGCGCATTTCAATTAAATTTCCGTTTTAATCACTTTTGCAGTTGGAGAGCACAAGAATACAAGCACATACAGTTTGGCACAAAAGTGTGTTACCATGATTTTTGGCACCACTTTACATACAAATCAGCTGTTTGCTCAGTTTTATGCAAATTCTGCAAGTCTAGCAAAATTAGTGCTCATTGTTGTTGTTGTAATAGCATAAAAAATTATCCATATTTTGTTGGCGAGTGCTGCTGAAGTGATAGCCGCTAACTCAATTTTAATCAATTCAAAGAGGCATTTTTTGGTAGTACATTTTAACCCTCTGCCTCCTACCTAAATGGGCACTTTTGACCACTCTCTTTTCTATAGTGAAAGTTCACGAAAAAGGCAGTTAGAGAGTTAAAATCGTCCACAGAAATTTTAAGTAGACAATTTTACTAGGGGTAGACAATTTGTTTACACCGAGGAAGCAATGCACTGAAAACGCGAAGCTTATAAGGGTTGGTTAAGTTTCAAGGACCGGTGTTGATTTTGAATAGAATACAATTTTTTTAGAAAATTATTGTCATTTCTCTTTATTGTGATAATATTGGTATGGCTCAATTACGTATGGAACAAAATATCGGCCAAATAGCCGCCGCGGCCTCGGTGGCACACCTCCATCCGATGCTCCAAACTTTCGATGGCTGGCTTATCGACGTACGCCTTTTCTTTCAAATTAACCCAAAGAAAGAAAACCAACGGTGTCGTTGACGTTTAGCTGTGGTTCACATTCAACATCGACCCTTGAAATTAACGGGTGGTTAATTTCAAGGGTCGATGTTGAATGTGAACCACAGCTAAACGTCAACGACACCGTTGGTTTTCTTTCTTTGGGTTAATTTGAAAGGGTCGATGTTGAATGTGAACCACAGCTATTTGCATGAAGATCTGGATGTGGTATATGAAAGAAAATTCCAAATAAATATTCTCCTTGTTAAGCTTAAAGTAACCGGGACTACACTCGTCTGTGGCACACTGTACTATAAATTTGTACATAGACCCACGTGCACATCTCTTAAACTCTCCTCCATCCCGAAATTGTGTCAACAATCAGCGATGCTATGAAGCGGTCAAACAACAGCATAGAAAGTTGCGGGTGTCAAGCATTTAAGGAGGGAGGTGGAGCGGACTCCAACACCCCATTTAACTATTTCTAGCAACGTAACAAAGTTGTTTAGAAGTGAACTGTGGGTTGGTCGCTCACTCGGTAGGTTTGTTGGCTTTTGAGCTGCAAATGGAATGCACACGAAAAGCGAGCCAAAATGGTTTTTAACTGACGAAGTGAGCGGCCGGCTGAACTTAGAACATTTGGAGTGTTTAAAGGATGTTTTTCTATTTTGGTGAAGAGCCAAGCACTACAGCGCCGATCGCTGGCAAGTGAGAAGTCATTTATTTTTTATGCGTGAGTAATCAAGCGAAATGTTGAAGGGGTCGCTTGAAATTGTTGATGAGGAGGGATCAGCGAGAGTCAAAAGCTGTTGTACTTCTACTTGATGGCGGAGCGTAGTGCGAAAGCTGAATGCTTGGAAGCGCGTGTGGCAATGTGTAAATAGTACCTTTTTCTAAAATATTTCTCATAAATTTAATTGCGGCAAATTTATTTACATCACTCAAATGCAGGTATCTGTAACACAAGTGTTTTATACTAAGGCGGAAAATTCCGGAGAAGTAAAATAAATAATAAATAATGCATTGCCTACATTTAGGTGCACACGCTACGGAAGTAGCCAATATTACACGAAATTCATACTTTAAACAAAAAGCTGTTGCTTTGAACGAGTGGCAAATATTTATTTATTGTTCGTTTGGCAGGGCGGCAGGGTGGTCCGTAAGAATGACCGCGGTCAAAAGTTTGCTTTCATAACCTTGGCCTGCTGGTCAAACAAACTTTTTCTTGTTTCACGCGTCCTTAAATGTGTTGAAAAAAACGCATGCAAGCAAACAATAAATTGTAGTGGACGAGAGTAGTGGGATTTGTGTGAAGTAAGGTCAGAGCTTCTGATTTATAAAGTGTTTGGCTAACTTTTTTAAAAGTTTTCATAGGAATGCATTCACATGACTAGAGAAATTTAATTAAAGCCGTGGAATGAGTAGAAAAAAATTTACATTATAAAAAAGAAACACTTTCAGCGATTTTTTTTTTGTAAACTAATAAATAAAATAAAAGCTTCCTACGGAAAGATTTTTTTAAAAATCAAGCGAAAATAATTTCCACAAATATTTATAAAACAATTCCTCAATTGTTCACCACTGCTATTATATTATACCTATAGGTTTCTAAATCTCGTTTTCTCAACGAATAAAAAAAATATTAAAAACAAAAACTAAAAAAAAAAATATTAAAAAAATATTAAAAAAAAACAATTTTTTTTAATATTTAAAAAAATAAACAAAAAAGTAAAAATATTTCACACTAATATTATAATAAAAAACTTTGCAAGGAAATAATTTTTTTCTGAACTTAAGAAACTCAAATGAAAAAAATTCCAAATACAATATTTCTTAAACAGTTCCGCCATTTTTTCACTACTACTATTAAATTTTTCAAAAATTATGGTCACTCGCCGTCTCGAAATATGCTGAGAATGAACCTTCGATAAAAAAAAAACATTTAATTAAAAAAAAAATTAAAAAGTAAAACTTTTTTTTTGTTTTAATTAAAACTTAAGGATTTTATAATGAAATAATCTTAAAATATTTTGAAAAAAACCAAAATTTTTTCACTACTATGGCATCTGTACTCGCCATCACAAAATATGCTTAGAATGTAACGAATATAAAACCAAATATTTTCAATACTTTTTTTTAAATTTTTTTAACAAAATTTACAATAAAATAAGATATATCTGGAAAGATGCGAACTGCAAAAAGAAGATGACAGAAAAATTATAATAAAATGAAAAATGCTTCCGAAAATTTTTCTTTTCTGATATTAGAAAATTCGAACCAAAGTAAATTCCAAATATTTTAAAAACAATTCCATAATTTTATTACTACTGCTGTCAAATTTTTAACCAATTATAATTTAAAAAAATTATGCCCGCTCCCTCTGTACTTTTCGGCAAAAAACATGCCTAGAATGGAACGCTTAAAAAAATAAAAATTAAAAAGTAACTTAAAGAATTCAAACTGAAATAAATTCGAAATATTTCTAAAACAGTTGGGCAATTTCCGTCTCCACTGATATCAAATTTTTCACTAAATATGATTTTGAAAAATTATGCGCACTCTCTCTTTACTTGCAGCCACAAAATATTTTTAGAATGAAACAAACAAACCAAATTTTTAATTAACAAAAAAAATATTTTTTAAATTTTAATCCAAATATTTGTTATTATTGCAAAACTTTTTCACCATTGCTATTAAATTATGAAAAATTATGCACACTCTCTTCCCTGCCGCCACAAAATATGCTTAGACAGGAACGAAAAAATACGTTTAACGCAAATTTGGGGGAAAAATATTAAAAAAAAAATTTAAGAAATTAAAAATAAATAAAAAATGTTTTTAATAAAAAAAATACAATAAATAACAATTTTTCGACATTAGTGCCATTATAAAATGAAAAATGCTTCAAAAAAAAAATTCTTTTCCTCGGAACCTAAAATCTTTGAACCAAAATAAATTCCAAATATTTCTAGAACAATTCCAAAATTTTTCACTATCACTTTCTTGCATGTATATTTTTCTATTTTCACCAATTACGCGTACTCTCTGTACTGGCCGCCACAAAATATGCTTAGAAGTGCGAAAAAATTCATAAATATTTATATGAAAATATTTTCCTTAGCTTTGGTAACACACGCCCTGAAGCAGCAAGCAGAAAAACTTCAAAGCTTTAAAATTATGAAATCATGCCAAGCGCATGAAGACTTGAAGTGTATGAGTGTAGTGGTGTGGAAATTAAAATATTTGTGCCACTTCAAAACAGGCGCTGCTAAGAGGACCGTAAAAAATGCGGCATGGAAATTACAAACAAAATATCAAAAAACAGAAAAAGGCATGGAAATTACAAAAAACAAATTGAAAAATGTAAAAAAAAAAATAAAAATTATTATCAAGTGAATAAATAGGAAGCGCAAATAATGAAGAAAGTAATGTAAAAAGAAATTTTTGTAGGAAAACTTTACTTTAAAGTGTAAGGCATAAGTGGAGATTAACGAGAAAAATTGACAAAACCTCAATAAAACAAAAAATTAGAATTCTAAACTTGGACAGCAGGAATACACAACAGCTGTGGAGGCTTAAAGTTTTACTGTAGACCACAACCTACACACCTACGAGTCTACTCCACTGCTCGCTCCATTCGCATTGACGTCACTACCGAAGTTTCGAACGCAATTTTCATTTCAATTTATTTCATGGACTCTTCTCAAAATAGCCAACCGAGCCTCACTTTCATTTCCGTTCAAACTGCCAACTACCTTTGACAATTGCAAATTTTTGATTAATGGTATTCGTGCTGTCAATTATTGTTATTGTAGCCAATAATTGTTGTTTAAAAATGTTGCCATGTTAATTTTATCTCTGCTTGTTTCGTTTTTTTTTGTTTGTTTTCCATTGGTTTTACTTTTCTTTTGTTGCCTGCCGCGTCATAATGCAGCTTTTTCCCAACGCTATCGCTAGCATTAATATTTCACACGCTTTGTTATTGTTGTAAGCGGTTTTTGCTATTATCCACAGTTGACTAGGTTAACGACTGCCAACATGACGCAGGAGGGGGCCAATCACTGGTCATTAACGCATGCAGAAAATGCAATACAAAGGAGTGTGAGAAATAAAGAGATGGAGAGGGATAGGAACAGAGAGCTGGAGAGGAAGAGGAGGAGAGAGAAGCAGGCAGTAGACAACCAAAAATGGCACAGTGAAAGAACAGCTTTGCTTACTGAAGTCCATAGCAGCACGTGGAGTAGGCAGGCGCAGCGTTAGCGCGTCCTAATGGCCCACCTATGGTGCGACAATATTGCGCCTTTTTCAGCATAAACCGTTGACGCCATATACAGCTAGTTGTTGTGCTTGTAATTTCATACACTGTTTTGTTGTTGCTGCAAGTGTAGCAATAGACATGCAATGTACACTCGTCAACCAATAAAAAACCCATGCACTGCTTTTGTGATCATAAATTTTGAAATTTAATATTTTTTATTCGATTCTAACAAAGCAAAAAAATTCAGCAAAAGTCATATAAATTAAAGTTCCAAACTGTGCACGAAATTCCATAAAATTCATCAAATTTTCGTTTATTTCCGAAATTCAGCAAAATTCATAAAAGTTTCGTTCATTTCCAAAGTTCAGCAAAATTCCTGAAATTTTCGTAAACATTTTCAACTTTTTAATCAAAATCTTTGAAAAACATTTGGGTAGGAGGTTGTATAGTGCATTCAATTTTGGATAACAAAGTGAAGGTGTGAAATGCCCCGAAAATCGCGTTGATTTATAATAATTTTTTTTTCGATAGTATTGTGAATTTTCTACCATAGAAATCCCATTTTTTGTATGGGAGAAAAATCCAGCACCATAAAAAAAGTGCTCAAAAAATGTCCAAAATCAACACTTCATTACATTGAAATTGATTAGTCTATAGAACTGCACACTCTAAAATTTCTTACAAATTTTGATTAAAAAAATCGGAATTTTGATGAAAATTTTTTGAATTTTTGACAAAGTTCTCTACTCCGATTTATTTGGCTTTTATTGAAGAATAAACCATGTTTTTACAAACACTTTGTTAAAATTAAATATAAAAAAAATAGTATCAAAATTTATAATCACAAACTACTTTGGTGTTTTCCTTTTTTGTTGACGGGTGTATAAGCGTTATTGGAAATGTTTAAAAAGTGGCGCTCTCATTAAAGCCAACAATTACAGGAACTGTACGCTTTACTGCGATCTCAGCGTTAATGTCCTGCACTATTTGCAAAACGATAAACATTGTGGCCATCGTTAAAAGATCAAACGAATGAGGGCTGGTACGTGAATTGGCGCAGCAACAATGGCGCAAGAAAAAAACGGCTTTAAGAAAACGAAAAAATAAAAAAGGCCAACGCTACGTGCGGCCTATTCGAATTAAGAATTCTCAAAGCAGTACAGTCCAGCTCAGCCTCCACTACATTCACTACAACCCAACCCGCCAGAGAGCACGTGCAAATGCGATTAATTATGCTGCTTGCGATGCTATTGCGCTAAAACTGGCAATATGGCGGTACAACAGCAAAGTGGAGTAGTGAAGGCAAATAAGAAATGCTGTGCGCCTTTATTCTTAAGTAATTAAGCATGTGGTAGAGTTTACATACCCCCTACATGTATATCCATATTAGGGTGGTCCAAAAAAAAGTCAAAATACTGAGTATTTATTAAGGAACCCGCTTCATACACAAGTATAAAATGAGAAATATTAACAAAAATTATATAAAAAAAATTTTTTGTTAGGTTATTTTATTGAAAAAAAAATTAATATTAATTTTAAAAAAATGTAGTATTCATGTTTGTTTGTTTTAATTTTTATTTTTTAATATAATAATAAAAAAATGGATAGTGTTATTTTGTTAATTTTTGGTTTTTTTTAGATTTTTTTATTAAAAAAATTTAATCTTTAATGTTTTTTTATACTTAATTTTATTGGTTTTATTTTCATGTTTTTAAATAGGCTGATATATTATAGTGCCGCAAAGCAAACTTTGAAATTTCTCATGTTTTGTGCGGCGAAAAAGCCTTGTTTTGGTACATTTTTTAATAAAAAAAAATTAATTTACAATTTACCTTGTTTTGGTTAGTTTTTGTTTTCTAATTGAAAATTTAAAAAATGTATATATTTATTTTTAATTTTTATTAATTTTTTTTTGCTTATATTTTTATTTTTATTGTTTTACATAGCTTCACATTTGAAGGTGTCGCAAATCCTTTGAAGTTTCTCATGTGTTTTGTGACGAGAAAAGACCTTGTTTTGGTAAATTTTTTGTTTGAGTCAATTAAAATTTAACACTTTTAGTGAACTATAAAATTTTGGTCTGGATATTTCCCATTAAAGCTGTAAATAAAAACTTACTAATAAATCTATTTACAGGCTTTGGTGTTGACGCTTTAAAAAAACTACCGTCGTTTTTTTTAATATATATCATGGGTCGGCAGGATTTTTGGCTCTGACTTTTGATTGTAAAATTTTTGTTTTTGTTTTTACATTACTAGTAGAGGGGAATATAAATTTATTTAATCAAAATTTGCTTTTATAGAAACTAGAAATTCTTTTTTTTAATTTCTAAGAATAATTAACCATTTTTCATAATTTTTTTACACATAACAATCAAAATTTTCCTGAACATCGGATTTTTCCTTATTTCAAGAATAGCATAAAAATTATTTCAAGAAGAGCATAAAATTAAATTAATAAAATTAAATAAATAAATAAAATTGAAAATAACACAAAACCAGGTGCAAAGGTAAGCATTTTTAGTAATTTTCTTACATACTTTGGCATAGAGTTTATCGTATTAAACTCTTTATTAACTTAAAACAAATAAAAGACAATTTTTAAAGCTGAGAATCAATAATTCGTTGCTTTCGATGACTAGCATCAGAATTTATGCATTAAAATAGAGAACCAGAAAATAAAAGAGATTATGTAGACCAGTGTAATTATTAAGATTTCACCATAGGATAACTTTTGCATAGAAATAGCGTTTTTATATTGAGAAATACTAGCTTTTACGATTTTACATGAAATTTTAAAGACCTAAAGACTTATTTCTATACCAAAAACTAGAACAACTTCATAGGTTTAGTGGCACGATTATGCCAAGCGATTTTAAAATTAAAAAAAAAACTGGCTATTTCCTTTTTCAGTATTCTCAAATGAGAAAATTCGCACTCGTCTTAATTTTTATTTTCGGACCACCCTAATATATTAATATGTACATCTGAGTATGGGCCTAGAAAATGATAAAAGTGAGAGCAGTCGAAATACCATTCATCTAGCATGGCTTAATGCATAACTTCCACAAGTTAATGTAGTATATTTCTAGGCGTTTTAAGTCGCTTAACTTTCCTTACTTTCTAATTTGAGTCGAAATGAAAAAAAATTGTTGGTTTTTGCTTTATCAATGAAGAACATCGCAATAAATATTCATCACTTCTATTTTTTTGGGACCACCCTAGTGTACTCCAATGAATATGTGCGTACACAACAGCAGAAAGCGAAAGCGCTCAAAACTCCATTCACTTGGCATGGCTTAATGTAAAACTTACAGAACTTAATGTTGTATATTTCTAGGCGCATAAAGTCTCTTTACTTTCCTTATTTTCATATTAAAGTCATTAGTAAATAACAGCTTGAAGTTAATACCTTACTGTTACATGCTTTAATATGCATATACACGCATTAACATACAATAAAAGTGAGTGCGCGCATGTGTGTGAGTATGTGAATGTGTGAGTGTGTGAATGTGTGAGTACAAGTACTTCTAGTCTGTTAGTTATATGAGCACGAAAATCCATTAAACCGCAATTTGACCTCATTTTGAATGCGATTTTCCTATGACTTCCAGAGCTTAATTGTTGTACACCCTCTACTATAAAAAAATGGAACTTTTTGCGAATAGAAATAAACAGTGCGTACGTATTTGGTGAAGGATTTTTGTTTGTATTAAGCAACATTTTCGCTTTCTATTTCGAAATACAATTTTGCATGCTTTTCCAAGGTATCAAATGAGCTGTGTCCTATGCTTCACTAGGAGTTCAAGGAAAACATGTACATATTTCGATTGGTGGTCACAGCGGCTTGAATGGCTTCAATCGATTCATTTCGTTTTGTTGGTTTTTATCACTAAATATTGCTTAGAGAGTCACAGGCTGCGGAATCAGGGCAATACTGGGAATGTTGTATCGAAAAATTTGATATTTTTTCAGAAATTGGCTCACAACTCTTGACCGATAAGATCGGGTTGTTGGCTGTCTATCAAAAATCTTCAATTGAGTGTACGGAAACTCTATGATATGACTCAACTCTGTGCTCAGCCTAGGACCGCAAATATGTGCAAAGAGATGTTTATTTTAGTAGTTCTTTAGTTCTTCTTAAAAATTATCAATAGATGCAGGACTCATTAAGTTCTAGGGACTTCAGGCCATTCAATTTCCAAACTCGGAGTTGTGTTTACCGGTCTTTCGACGATCGATACACACGCGAAAAAGCTAAGTTTGCCATTTAAACATTTAACCCCCTTGCAGAAGCTGTGGAGATCTTTCAGAGAAGGAGACTGTTGAGCACTTTCTCTCTAAATGTCCGGGCTTGGTAGTTAGACTGCCACTTGCTACTCCTTTCTTCGACACCCTGGTGCAGTACGCCAACCTAAATCCCATCAATCTTCTTCATTACATCAACAGCTTTTTGGTTGGCTGCAGATATCTGCCTGTTAGATTAGGTCTCATAATGGTATCAAAACGGCGCTTTAGCGCTACTTGGGGAGTGTCAAACTAGTACTTTAAGCATTTCACCTACCTACCCATATACTTATATTACCAGAAATAAAAATAAAAATCATGACTCGGTCAAAGTGCTATCAAAATTTATTTGAGAAACTATCAATTCAATCTCGCGACATACACAAATGAATGCTTATAGTTTGTAATGAAATCTGCCACTTTTTTTACTTTCATCTATTCTGCGAACGATCTGGTCTTTAATCGTTTCAAGCGTTTCTCTATCTGATTGAGGTCTTTAGTGCCACTCATATGGTAAATTTTCGTACAACGTAAACATCTCGCGATGCACTTTTGAAGCATTTCATGCTTTCCGGTAAACAGATTTACTACACTAAACGCAAAAGTCAATAGGCGCTCGTTGTTTGGAACTCATTTTCTGATCACAGTACTTAAAATACCAACAAAGATGATTAACTAATTTTCTTAACATTTAAATGCCATGCTTGTTTTACATTCTTCCTGTTGTTGATTGGCGCAATAATCGATTAAGCGATTTTGGCCGAGTTTAACAAAGCGCGTCAGTCGTTTCTTTCTCGTGCTAACCGGCGCCAGTGGAACCCACCAAGTGAAACAAAGTCCTTCTTCGCCTGATCTTAATAGCAAAGCAAAGGAGACCTTCCCCTTCGTTTGTTACCACCCACTGGTACTTTCAGCGCAGCGCATACGTTCATTGCCAGACTGTAAAATACTGTATTGCTGCAAAAATATTGTTTTTTTTTTTCGAGTACAAACATTTTCAAAAAGATGGCAACATAAGCTCTTCTTATGTATACAAATTTCGATGCTTTGTTTTGTGTTTTTTTTTTCCTTTTTGGTTTTTGTTTTTTGGTATAGAGTGTGCGGTTTGGCATCCCACTCCACGTTCTGCAATATATTGTAGTTACATATATGTATATATACGCTCTAAGCACAGCTGCATATATGTATGTGTATCTATCAGAATTCATATTTATGTATTAGTGCGTACGCTTTTTATGTTATGCACCACCCCATTCATACTCACCTTTTGGTGGCACTTAGTCGTTGCTTAGTTAATCTTAATCCCCGCCTTTTTTCCTAACTATTTTTCTGTTCCTTACATCGTTCCGGGGCTTAGTGATTAGTGACATCCACCAGTACTACACAGCTTAGGGTTTGCTACGCTTAATCTGATTTAGTCATTTCTCTATACATACAAATATACCTATTTCACTTATGTATGTGCGCAAACTTTAAAAATAGTGTCTTTTATCGTCACATAGTGAAAGAACTGTGAACGTTTCGACATGGAAATTTATTGACTGCAATCTACTCCTTTTACGTGTAATCTGAATTCAGAAAAAATCAATAAATGTATGCTCTACTGAAACCATAATTGAAGACATTCAGAGTGAGCTTTGAAACAAAGCAAAATCTTGAATTAATTGTGGAAAAATATAGCAGAGAAAAAGTGCTGAGTTGAGCGAAAAAAAAAACAAGAAAAGTTAGTGCGGATCCTTTGTAGGCAAGAATAAATTGCTCAAAGTACATTTATTTGCATTTGATGGTTATAAAAGGGCTCTTGCTGCCTGGAAGCTATTGTCTGAGACTTTTAAAGTCATTACCAACCACTCAGATAATCTGCTATGCATGGCGATTGTAGGTCATCAATAATCGTGAGCTCAAAATAAATAGAATTTGGAATAATCAGCAATTTCGAGGCATCTGCTAAAACAACGACAGCCATGAAATCTGTGAAGGAAACCTTGGTTACAATAAGATCACAAGGTTTGAATATCAGTAGAGAGATCACAGAGCCTGCCTGATAACTATAATTTCATAGAGAAATTAAAGCAACATCCGATGTGTATAGAAGTCCGGTCTCTTTTGATTTAATGAATAACACTGACCAAATTGTTACGAACTGAAAAGATAAGAAAGGAATTTGGGGGCGTTGCATTCAAGAACTATTTGCTGACAATGCAATGCTAACAATGAATATGAATTCAGTATCAATACCTTTATAACTGACGGGTTCACCAATAACAAGTCTTGAAATTGTAAACGCATTAAAATTATTTAAATCTAATAAAGCTCTCGGTGCAGACAATCCGCCAGTGTAAGCTTGAAGAATCATATTCTTTTTTTTTAAATACGCAAAAGTTTTAGCAAATAGAGAGTTGAGAATTGAGGCCAACTTTTTTGTTGCCACTTCCTTCTGCAGCCATCAAAGTCAGAGTTAGTAAACAGTTTACTTCAACCCACAAGCGAGCTCGGCAGGTTGAGAGAGGCAGATTCTTCTGTCCTTAAGTAGACGAGACTGTAGGCAGTTGCTTGGACTGATGACGGGCCACTTCCTGTGGCTGAAGCACAGGTGAAAGAAAGGCATCTCAGACAGTGCATTCGGCCCAGCATGTGAAGAGCAGGATGAGATGGCGGACCGCATTCTGTACGTCTGCACGGCTTTCGTTCAAATCAGGTTTGAAGTCTTTGGTACTGATGTTGGGGCTTGGTACCACAAGATCTACTCAGATTTCTTCTTCACTTTATTTAAGGATAATTTAAAGGTAACCCGAATGCAGTACAATGGACTTAATGTTGTCTAAATACTGTACTTGCTACCATTTGAGACGTGGAGCTATCGTCGTTTACTTAAGACTCCCTGGGATGTCAAGGAGGACGATAATTGCTTCTAACTAGCAAACTCCGCTAAACAGCAAATTTTGGATACTTCATTCAAAGTACTAAATATGAATTACTCAAAATCTTAAATCAAAAATATTATAAAACGTTATTTATAACAATATTAGACTGCCCTTTATATACACGTTTCATCATCATAGCAATTACAGCTCGGAGTGAGCCAGTGCTTCCTTTAAAATCGCGCTCCATACGAATCGGTTTATTGCGTTACTTTTCCTAGCATTTATAAGGTGTGAATGTGCATCTACATTGCCTATCCATCGGCTGTCTTCTACGGTTTTTATTGCCCATAATAAAATAGTTGAAGGCCTTTTTCGTAATCCTGTTGTCGTCCATACTGAATAAACCGAAAAACCATCTCAGCCGCTGAGCTTGGCTAGATCCCAAAGCTGTCGAAGGAAGGAGCAGCCAGTGACCTTAATCATCTAGCTGCCAATCCCTGATATTTACAGAGAAGTGTTTAACAGTCTCCTTCCCTGAAAGGTCTCCACAGCTTCTGCGATGGGGGTTAAATAAAGGGTGGTTAAATTTGAAGGGCCGATGTTGAATGCGAACCACACCTAAACGTCAACGACACCGTTGGACTTCTTTCTTTGGGGTTATTTGAAATAAAAGGTGTACGTCGATAAGCCAGCAACAATTCAAGAGCTAAAGGATGAGATAATTCGGCACATTAACGGCATAGAACCTCAATTATGCCTCAGCGTCATCGAAAATTTGGACCATCGGATGGAGGTGTGCCGCCGAGGCCGCGGCAACCATTTGTCCGATATTTTATTCCATACGTAATTGACCCATACCAATATTATCATAATAAAGAGAAATGTTAATAATTTCCTAAAATAATTGTGTTTTATTCAAAATCAACACCGGCCCTTAAAACTTAACCACCCTTTTGTAAACCCAGCTACAAGTTTAGAAATTTAATAGCGTATAGTTCCCAGAACTTTCTGAGTCTTCCGTCTATTGTACTGGAGCCGAAGGGTTTTCAAAAGAGCACATGAAGCAATGGAACTCCATCCTTTCTGCACTTTCCTGAGAAATAATTTGTGCAGCTCCTCTTTAACAACAGTCAGAGGGAGGCTGATGACCGGGTAGGAGGTCTCTGAGGCCAATTCAGTCTCCTTTATCGCAAGCTCAGAATCAATTTCATTTCCCTCTACGTTCCTATATCCTGAAACGCAGATAAAAGAAATATTACCTGCACACCCAAGAGTTTTGATCTGCTCCTTACAGGAGTTGACTAGTTTGGAACTACACCATAGCGTTCCCGGAGCCTTTATCGCGGCTTGTCTATCGGAAAAAGAGTTAATATATCCTTTCCTCCCACGTTTCCTAAGCATTTTGCAGGAACGCAAAGGCTTCTGTATGCAGTATTCGGAAATTTTAAGGAAATAGAAAACTTGGCTGCTTTAGCGAAAACCGCTGATCCGACTCCTGAGTTCACCTTGAAGTCGTCAGTGAAGACGGCGGTACTAGATTTGGTGTTGATTTCCCCCTCGTTCAATCCTGTCTACTTGGAAAGATTGCCTCTGGATGACCCTTAAACTCCTCTTTGCGGATAGAGAGATCTGTTCGAAGCTCAGAGAAATACGGTGTGAACTGCTTAAAAATGCTACCTTGTTCCTTGATGAACTGCCTCTGAGAGTGATCTAAAGCAGGCACAAAATTTTCTAAAACTGTGCTTTTGATCGTAGTTTTACACCAAACTAAGTAAAAAAAATTCTAATGTAAATCCACCAATTTTGTCACAGCTGGGCACTTTCATTGTCATTTAAAAATTCAAAACTTTTTTTTCGCTATTAATCGCCCACTTGCGTGCTTGTAGCTGCTGCCAAAATCCTGACAAATGGCTCCCAAATGACCAACCACCGAATGAAATTAACTGCAATTTTCATCACATCGCTTTTTTATGCGCTTCTAAGCCACTTCCACTGGTGAGGCTTGCGTTCCTGTTTTTTTTTTTTCATTCTACTGAAAATTGCGATCTAAAAATGCATTAGCTGACGAAATTACCAAAATCCCAACCGATTGACAAATAGCAAACACTAACGAAAACAACAACAACAACAAAAGAAATCGCAAGTATCATTACAATATTGCGCAGCCAACATAATAACGCATACACAGGCATACACATACATATGCACGTAAAATCAAAATGTCACCCCATAACGGTAACCGTTAATGCAAGACGAGGATAAAGGAAAAAGTGCTTTCGAAAAAAAGCAATTTAAATTTAGCAACAAAATCGAGCTACCGCCGAAATTATAAATGTTGACAACGAAAAACCAATAAAATTTTCTATGCACCGGCAGTAATGCTTCTATATGTGTGTATATTTATATGCATATGTATTTGAGTGGTATAAGGATGAGCGTAAAGGAAAGGCGCGTTGCCTGGAGTCGGATGGTTTGGGTTGGAAAACTAAATCCGCCTCTAACAGCCATTAAAACCATTTGTCACAAAGCGCAGCGGCAACGGCTGAGAACACCGGAGGGGGAGGGCGCATCGGCATACACTTGGTTACCGAAATGTTGCATCAAAGGCTTGTCGCTGTCTACAAAGAGGTGCGAGTGTGAGTGTGAGTGTTGCTCAGTTGGTGGGTCGCATATTTCATAACACTGACGGCCGGCAGACAGGGGGTGCAGCAGCCGTCGAATTTTAGTGAAAGTGTGCAAGGTGAACCACAATAACACAATGCAACAGCGGTGGCATTGGGGAGGAAAGAAAGGCGGCGGATGTTCATTGTTGAGCATTTGATGCAAAAGGTGGTGTGCATTCACTGAATTCCTTTCTGTTTTGCTATTACCCATGGCGAGGTTTTCCCTAAAAACATGTGCCTAGGTTACGGCTGAAAAGTTTAACGCTCGCCACTTGCATCGGCGGGATTAGCTGGCACGTGTGCGAATTTTTCACGAAATAATGTAATATTGTTTTTCATTATTGTGTGTATGTGTGTGTGTTTTTTGGGAAATTCTTGGTTGTGTAGTTTTTTTTTAATTAACTTTTATTGATGATGTTGTTCGTATGCATTTTAATAGCCCTTGCTTCTAATAAGTAAAACAAGTTTACAGATCCAACAACGCAGAGAGCGTCGAACGAAATATTTTTTCTTAATAACAATGGACTCTTTTAAACCTTTCGACACTGATTTCTCTTACTTTGACTTAAATATTTTTTTCACTCCTAATCGTTTTATGTTTAACCTTAAAGTGGCTATAC
>JAYXIM010045514.1:0-10331 GCA_037575425.1 Anastrepha fraterculus
TGCGTTGGCATTTGATGTAAGGATTTGATAAGACATGAGCAAACTTTGTGGTGAGTGAAGTGGGATTTACGTAAAGGCAGAAGTGGAGAAGAAATTTTCTACATCCTTAATGCCAACACTAGTCGCAATGAATAAAAAATGCATTGCACTGTTGTTCGTTTGACAGGCGGAAAAGCGGCAAATCATACTTGTATTTAACTTCAAAGCAGGGCAAGGAGTTTATAATTTAGTTTAGATTAGATATTAGATGGAGAAGCGCTTTGGCCTTCTACTATTTTGACGGACTGTAGTTCAGTAGTTACTACAGGACTTTATCGATGCACGTCTTGTTCAGAAAATTGTATACATAGGTTCTTAGGCGTGTTGGCGTTACGGTCTTATGTGAGGCATTTATATTTTTTTGGTAATTCTGAGGCTCCTCATAAAAAACCATCTGGCGTTCAGAGGCAGCATAAAACTACCTAAAGTTTTATGTGAAAAAATACTTCAAAACGCGTAGCACAAAGAAATGCACAAACTTCGTTCAGATATCAGACGCTAAATTGCCACTTTTATAACGAAGGTCGCTCTTGGGTCTGGATTTTGCTTAAGGGGGTGGTAGGGTTTAGCGCTAAAAAAAAAAACACTTTTTTTTTGAATTTTTTACAGAAATATGGCTTAAGATACTTTAATAAAATCAGTTGCATGTTATTGTACATCTTTTCAATAAGTTTTTAAAAAATATTAATAATAAAATATTGACAAATAAGCCCATGACAGAGTTTTTTTGGAGATATGTTTTTCGAGAGGTGCTCTGCGGTGCCAATCGGCATTCGTCGTAGAATCATCTGAAACTAAAAAAGTCGAATTTTTCAGTTAAAGTATGACGTAATGCTCCCCCTACATTAATAAATTTTTTTTTTTCATTTTTGTAGTTTTGGTGGCAAAAAAACGTAAAACGAGCATTTTTGGCGAAAAATTTCGCCATATTTGTAAGTGAAAAACAACCTTAAAAAAAAAAAAATTAAAAAAAACAGTGTAGGGGGGAGGTATTTTTGATTTAGAAAACGTGTGCCAAATTTGAAAAGAATCGGTTGAATAGTTTCGGAGTTGTGATTGGCACCGACTTTTAAGAAGTCGTTTCGGGAAAAACGCGTTTGAAAAAATGACTCTGAGAAATTATCGATGCTCCGCATTCGAGGTAGAGTGCCTACAAAGGCTATAACTTTGAGAGTTCTGCTCCGATCCACTTAAAATTTTGACACAACATTCTTGAAATGATTTACTATAAGATGAGTGAAGAAAAAAATTTCGATTTTGTGACCCTACCCCCCTTAAACAACCCAGCTCCCGCTTTTGAACAAACCTACAGAAAATAGACATTAAGAAAGATAAATTACCAATTCAAAGATCTACAAAAGTGCTCCATGGAGTTGCGCGCTGGGTGCCCAAATCAACAAAGAGACAAATTCAAAAATAAAATTAATTAAATTAAAATAAGAAATATTTTATTTAATCTAAATCACTTTTAATCTAATTTGTTAATTTGTTAATTAGATTAAACTAAATTAAAAATAAATTGAGTTGAGTTTCACTAAATTAATTGAATTAAAAGGAATCAAGCTTGACTAAATTAAAATAATCTAAATAGAAATTAATTGAATTAAATTTAATCATAAATAAGTAGAATTAACCAAAGTAGTTTAAATTAAATTAAAATTAATTATCTTTGAAAACTTGCCTCAACAGCCTTAGCAAACAGAAACCATGTTTCAGTACTTAGTATAGACTTTGAAAAGGCGTATGATAGAATTGGCTCCCACGTTGTCTTGGAAAAGCTTAGTCGCTGGAAAGTCGGAGAAAAAATATACAATGTCCTAAGATCATATTTATGTAACCGCAAATTCTTCGTGCGGGCAAACAACAATGAGTCTAACATTCTCCCACTTTTCAACGGAATACCCCAAGGGTCTCCTCTTTCTGTAATCTTTTTCATAATAGCGTTCAAAGAAGTCAGCTCTATCACATCCTTAAACGCAAATATTGAACACTTTGCTTATGCAGACGAAGTGCTGATTTTCTCTAAAACTACCGATTTAACAACTGTCAAAAACTCATTCACTGACATTCTCTAAACTCGAATTTTGGTTGAAATCACCAGGAGCAAGTATGTCTATTAACAAAAGCTCCACTTTTCACATTTGCCCCTCAAAATCCTTTTCTAACATCACACTTGATCACACTAACACCCTAAAAGTACTCCCAATTAACTTTTAACGCAAAATTAACTTTTAAGCATTATTGTGAACATATTAGAATAAACTTATTATCAAGACTAAATATAATTAAGTACTTGTCTTCAAAACACTGTCCGGTTCATACACAAATGCTGGTAAATATAACTAGAGCTTTGATGTTATCTAAGATAGACTTCGGATTAGCTATTTACGGACATTGCGCATACACCCATCTGAAACGCCTAGAAGCAGCTAGAAGGAGCATTAGAGCCTTTCCTACTTCTCGCATTTGTGCCATCTTAGCGGAAGCTGGCCTACCTACCCTTGTGGAAAGGGTATCAAATAACACGCTGATGTGTATCCCTGGAGTTTTATATTGCAGAAACAAGCTTTTGTTTGAATGCGTTTCTTCATGTCAACACAAGACAAGTAAAAATGGCCTAAAATCAACGATTTCAGAAATTTTAAATCAAGCTCAAGGACTGAACATACCTATATCACCTATTTTCGTAGAAAAACCGTCTCATCCAGAATGGGTAGTACCAAACTATTTAGACATAAATAATTTACTGCATCGTCAAAACATACTACTGACCCCGATGAATTCAAGCAATTATATCTTGAAACTGTTCCATTGAAATCAGACTGGGACCTGTTATTTACTGACGGATCTAAAACCGATGTCTGTACTTCATCTGCCGTAACAAACGAAATAGGTACCACTATAATCGGTGGAGTTTTACCAAGTTACTGCTCAATTTTCACAGCTCATAACTCTCCAGTAATCACAAAAATGCGCAACATGCTCACAAAAAAAAAGCTTCAATCAAAGCCCGGGTCACAGTGGCATCAAAGGTAACGAACAGGCCGATAGTAGAGCTAAGGAGGCAACCAAAGAGCCATTGTACTCGTACATGTTCAAATACACTCTTCCAGAAGATATTGGTACTTATATCACTAAAAATCCTTCAATCTCTCGAGATGGAAAAACCAATACCCGTCAAATTCTTCATGCCGGAATATTAAGACAGTTGTTCGTCTGAAAATTGGCCTTTCAGTTTTAACCCACTCGTATTTGCTAAATGGTTTGCCGAAACCCTCGTGCCCGTTTTGTGGATTCAGCGAGTTCACCGTATCTCACTTCATGGATATATGTTCAGGAATCCAAAATATTAGACCATCGGTGTTTAGAAATATCAAACCATCTGAACTTCTGAAGCAGACAACGGACTATAATATTAGTATCATAAACCAATTCGTTTCTTGTTGTAAATTAAAAATTTAACTTCATAGGCTTCTAAGTTATCTGGTATATATATTTAGTAGTGGTTACTTCCATATTCCCTCGATTGTACTATCTTCATCTTTCCTCCAGTATGAGTATAATATATTATAACCTTACAGCTAGAATCTAGTAAACTTGGTATAATATAATTATTTCCTTTTTTCTTCATTATCTACATACAGGTATATTATTAACCATTTAAACCAATAGCCGAAGGCCTTAGCAGCCAGTGCTTCTTCCTTTTT
This sequence comes from Anastrepha fraterculus, assembly GCA_037575425.1. Classification (NCBI taxonomy): domain Eukaryota; kingdom Metazoa; phylum Arthropoda; class Insecta; order Diptera; family Tephritidae; genus Anastrepha; species Anastrepha fraterculus. The sequence continues at coordinate 3,747 of JAYXIM010045514.1, forward strand.
TCTTACCTTTTAAATAATTTAAATAAATAAATAAAATAAATTAAAATGAATTAGATTAAGAGAAAATTCAATTATATTATAATGAATTCAATTAAGAAAAAGTAAACTAAATTAAAATGAATCAGATTAAACAAACTTAAATTGATTTTAATTAAAATGCATTCAATTAATATAAAAATGGATGAATAAATTTATATTCTGACTTATGCATTCCGGAGCCATTTTTAAAATTAATGTTTTAATTTATTTTAATTTGTTTGAATTTAATGTAACTTAGGATAATTTATTAATATTATTATTAGAATTTATTAATTTATTTATTTAAAAAAAAATTAAAATAATTAAATAAATGTAAATATAATGAACTTAATTGAACTAAATTGAATTAAACAAAAAGGAAATAGTTTAGCTCAATTCGAATCAAATTAAGCCTCCTCAAATTGTGCAAATAAAATAACCGCTAACTCATAATTCATAGTTCGTTCATTCATTATAATTTCCAATTTAAGAAACTCAATCATAATTTATGATTTCTATACCAAAATATTTCAAAATTCACTTGTCATAACTCATAATTTTCAGTTCACATTTTCGTCCAACCTAAACTTATTCTTCCTGTTCATCTCGCACTTGCCACCATTCGCTGCCACGCATCCACTCTTGCAGCCACCTGCTAATTTTACTGTAATTGTTTGCCTTCCACAAAATTTGCTGCAATGTTGCGCAATTATGCAAATGCCATACATATTAGATGCCGGAGATTTCATAACATTATTTGCATTTGGAATTCCAACCGCTTGCATTCTCTAATTGTCCACACTTTCTCCCATTAATTTTGTTTATAATATAATGTTCTCTGTTCTCGCACGATATGCGTACGCGTGGTAATTGCCGCACTTGCAAATCATTTTGTATTATTTCTAAATGCATTACGGAACATGTGTTTATTTTCACACACACACACATATATATATGTATATGTATGTATGAATCCATTAAGGTACGTAAAAACCCTGCAGTAAAAAATTGGGCGCACACGAAATGTACTGTAATGAATTACTTTACCCAGAACTACACATTTTATGACCAACTCCGGACTAGTGCAAAATGAATCCAGATTGGGTCAGTTGGTAGTGGCACAAAAATAATAGAAAAGAAAAATGTAGCTCTTCGAAAATAAGAATAGCAGGAAATGCTTGATTTTCTGAAGATTATTTGCTCCAACTCTTTCTCTCTCTCTCTCTAAGCTCTTGCGAATGAAATTCAAGTTTTGCTTCTTTTCATCTGCGGAATTGTATATAAATGATGAACCAATGCAGAATCCTCTTCAAAATTCTGCAGAGGCTAACAAGAAAAGTGGCAGTTAAAAGCATTGCGTGGAAATTTGTGGAGGACCAGTATCACCTCTTAATGGACTAGTTATGAACTAGGCTCCTATTAGTTTAATTTGTTACAGGGTAGTATTTATAAGCATAAGCATAAGTTGATGAGTATATTTGCGTATTAAAAGTATGGTTTCTTCCAAATTGCCTCAAGCCTTTCAATGCATGTAATTTATGCAAAATTGCACTTAACACAACCTACAGTTAGGCAGAATATGTTCATGTATGTATTTGTGAAGGTATGCACATATGTAAGTGTGTTTCTAATTTGATTCCAAGTGCTTGCTTATTAATTCCATGTAATACAATTTGTATTTTGTTCGAAACAAAATTGAGTTTGGTTAAAATTTTGTTATTGTAGAAGCTCAGTGTTGTAGCAGTACTTCGGAAAAATTTGCATTAATATGTAATGTTGTGCCAGGTTGAATTTTCAAAGACTAAGCGAAGCATAACTTACGAAAAATTTCTCTAATCGTCTTGTAAAGTCAGTAAAATAAGATTAAGTAAATAAAAACATAAAAAAGCATAATGAAAAAATAGAAAATAAAAGGTAAAATAAGAATAAAATTAAAAAAATTATAGAATAAAAATGCAATAAAAATAGAAGTAAAATCAGTCAGAAAATTAAAGAAACAAAAAAAAATTAATTAAATATAATAAAATCAAGAAATAAAGCATATATGTACATATAAACATATATACAAATAAATCTTAAAAAACAATTGTGAAAAAATTAAAAATGTAAAAATTAAAAAAAAACAATGAAAAAACTATAAAATTAAATTAAATAAATTTAAAATCTAAAATGAGAAATGCTAAGTAAAAAAATAAAACAAAAAATCACATGTTATAAAAACAATAAAATAAAAAAATAAAAAAAAAACAAATGATGAAATAAATAAAAATAAAAAAATATGAAATTAAATTAGTTAAATTTAAAATGTAAAATGAAATAAAAAATGTGAATAAAATAAATCAAAAGAACTAAATAGGCAAAAAATAAAATAAAGTATACTGAAATGAAAAAAAACCAAAAATGTGTATAAAGGGTGATTTTTTAAGAGCTATAGGAAAGTTTTCCAAAAAACACACGTAAAATTCAGAAAAATGCATCAATTTTTTATTTAAATCGATAGTACAGTCCATATAACTTAATTTTTGAAGATAATTTCATGCAAAATGTTGACCGCGACTGCGCTTCAAATGGTCCATCCGCTTAGTCCAATTTTGGCATACTCTTTCCAATACTTCGGCCGGTATCTCACGTATAATATAAATGCTTTAATGTTGTCTTCCGCATGCGTTAATTGAAGCAGGTTTGTCTGAATAGACATGACAAAAAATAATCTAACGGCATTATATCGCACGATCCGGGTGGCCAATTGACAGATCCCGAACGTGAAATAAAATGTTCACCGAACTCGCCTCTCAACAAGTCCATTGTTACGCGTGCTGTGTGGCATGTGGCACCGTCTTGCTGAAACCACATGTCATGCAAGTCAAACTCTTGCATTTTGGGCAAAAAAAGTTGGATATCTTTTCACAGTAGCGCTCACCATTCACAGTTACGTTGCGATTCGCAGCATCTTTGAAGAAGTATGGTCCAATGATACCTCCAGCCCATAAACCGCACCGAACTGTGACCTTTTCTGGATGCATTGGTAGCCTTTGCAGTTCTTCTGGCTCGTCTTCACTCCAAAATCGACAATTCTGCTTATTTACGTACCCATTGATCCAAAAATGAGCTTCGTCGCTGAACACAATTTTTCGACTTTAAACTTTTTTAACAGAACACGTATTTTTATAATAAAATTCAATGATTTGTAAGCGTCGTTCGTATGTAAGACGATTCACGGTTGAATTATAGACCAATAATAGCTAAAAAATCACCCGTTACAAGCGTTAAAACCCCCAAAAAATAAAAAAAATAAAAAAAATTAAAATATAAAAAAATTTAAAATAAATTAGATGAATTCAAAATCTAAATTAACATAAACCAAAAATATTAAGTAACAAAAAACTAAACTGAAAATGAAATATAATTAAAAAAACCAAAAATAAATTAAAAAAAAAAGTTTAATTATAAAATTGTGAAAATGTGAAAATTCTATGGCCAGGCTTCATGCCCTGGTGCCATCCCTCCTCTTCAATTGTAGTACGAAACCTTCTCTCCCAATTAAAGTACGGAGCCATGTAGTCTGTGCAACCTGAGCTCCACTTTCCTATTGAGCTGTGTCCGGATGTTCTACAGGTGAATACTCCAGCAGTCACTAGCCTCCTCGCGGATTTCGCTGCCAGGTTTTCCGCCAAAGGGTCAATAGGTGGCCTGCTGAGTATCATTTCCAGTGCCGCCGTTGGAGTGGTTTTCATCGCTCCTGTTATGCACAGAGCAGCGAGTCGCTGAAACCTTTCCAGTGGCATTACGTACGTCAGTTTTATTGTCGCAGTCCACCATACTAAGACTGAAAGTTAAGTGTAATCAAAAACAAAATTTTAAAAATTTATACATATAAAAAAATGTTAAAAAAGAAAATTAACTGAAATAAACAAAATTAAATAAAAATAAGGCAAAATTAATTTAAACAAATAAAATAAAATAAAAATAAGATCAAATGCAAAAAATAAAATAAATTCAAAAACTAAAATAAAATTAAGTAAAATAAATGCAGAGCCAGTTGCATCTAGTAAAGAACGCAGAAAGGATGAAATAAAATAAAACGAAGACTTGAATTTACTTTCTTCATCTCTGCGACATCGACAGAGCCCTGCTGCATATCATTCCTTGAGCGAGAATGCACAAATTTGTAAATGGCACTGAAGATAAATTGATGCAACAGGATGACAGCAGTAATACAGTGGAAGAAATAAATACAGAGGGAAAATTTCTGTGCTCATGGAGCGGAGAAATATGTGCAGCATTGGTCTGAAATTTGAAAGCAAAAAAGTAAATACACAAAATAATGCAACGAAAACAAAAAAAAAAACGACTGGGGACCGAAGAGGGAAAATGCAACTCTTGAAGAGATATTTTCTGAGCAAACCGCTTTGGTTCTGGCAGCTCTTTGCCGCGCTAACGAAAATCTATATTGGCATGGATGTGAGCATGTGTGTATGTATGTGTGTGCTAGCGCACGTCAATGATATTAGAGAATTTGCGCGCATGAATGGCTAACACTAACAAAAGCAACACCAAAGGGTGCTCGTACCTTTGAGGCATTCCTCTTATTGCTGCTGTTGCTGCTCCTGCTGCTAGTTGCATGCAACTTATGGAGCATGAAAAGTGGTTATGGCTGTTGTTCTCATTGCAACATGTTTTTCGGGATGATTTATGAAGCGTTATTTTAATGACATTTGCAATACGCAACTGCAATTGCGATTGCAAAAAGGATGCTTTATGTGCAACTTCATGAGAAAGAGGAGGGAAGTAGTGCGCAGCAAGCATCAGCAGATAACGGTGCTGCAGAGGTGGCAACAAATCGAAAGCCATGCCACAAAAGCGGCAGCAAGAATGCTTGCACCTAAGTAACACATGTAGATATGTGGCAAGGTGGTGTGTTTGTTGGTTGCAAGTAAATGGTGAGCAAAGCGTTGGTTGCAAGTAAAGCGCTGGTTGCGGTACTACAGCAACAAATGCAATGCAGCATATTTGCACTGCTTTTAGTGCATACACACACATGCATACATGAACTGTCTTGCCACATACATGCCGCGTGTGCATGTGTGTGGCAACTGCTGATCTTCATGTCAATCGATTGCATTATTGAATACGAATTTGTCTTTGAGGCAGCACTGTTTTGATACACCCATTGGCACACATACAAATATACGTACACAACTACAACAACAATTCATTGATACTCGTATTGTGGAATGCAACATAAGTCGATTGCCAGGTCATGCCCGCCACTACCGTACGCGCCGCTGTGCTAGTTGCTTAAACTGACAAAGCGGGCATGTGGCAGACACAAACAGACACACTACATGCCACTTTGTGGCAAGTATTTCTGAAGTGGCTGCCACGTTCGTTCGTTGTCTCTTCTACGGTTGAGACTTTGTGGCAAGCTTACCGTGTGCGCTATGCCATTTTCCCAGGAGGATTGTGCTTACAATAGCCACAACAGTGGCAAAAAATAACAACAACATCAATAATTCTCTAACATTGCCAACACCGCATAACAATCGAAACATGAGCGTCTGCTGCTCGGACTGGAGGTGTGGGCGTTTGGCATATTATTGCTTGCTGTTTGCTATTTGCTGCATGTTGCATGTTCATTCGTTCGTTAACTTAGCACCCTCACCCTCAGCAGCCGTCCGTCATCGTCCAAATCAGCATCAACATCAACGCCATCGTTATTGCCGTTCGTCCGTCCGTCCGTCCGTGCTGCCTACCTTTGGTGTACATAAATGCATTTGTGTTAAGTGCTCCTCAAAGCGTTTGCATTTCCATTTGATAAAGCTAAAATAGCAACAAGAACAACACTAGGAAATACGAGTAGACGCAACCCAGAGCAAGCCACCTTTTACGTCTCCCATCGGCTTTGTGGTGGCACTGCCAAATGTTGCATTAGTGCAAACTAATCGCTACCACAAAAGTAGCGAAGAATGCTGAGTGTTGTTGTTAGTGTACCTTTTATTGCTATTACTCTTATTGTTGTTGTTAGTGCTTTTATTGATTTGGAGTTTGCCACTCAATGGTGCATTTGGGTACGAATGAATGTTGCAATAATTTGCTGGCTACTTAGTGACCATTCCGCTTAAGAACTCATGGGATTCGGGTCAGTTGGGATATTCAATTTTAGTATTTTTGCTATGTACAGGGTGGTCCATCTTGAATGTATAAAAGGATGGATTTCTTTTTAATAATTTTTTTCTCTGGAATGAAAATTAAACAAAAATAGTTTGACCTTTATACGACTCATTCTAGGTTAGATTAGGTGAGGTTAACTGGCCGCCCAAAGAATAGCCCAGTTGTACAAAGAATAAAATTCATCCAATCTGACACCACAGAGATGAAAACAGAGGAGGAAAAACATAGAACAAAGGGGAAAAATGAAGAGCGGGCTTTGGATTAGAGAAGAATGACGTCCAAACAGTGGCTGCGAGTGTCGCTTAAAAAGTTCGTGCAAAGTCACAGCGATGGCACTACTGGCGCGCATCGAGGTTATGCTTAGGTAGTAGCATCTCTTGGAGGAACACACATCAA
>JAYXIM010045517.1:0-13851 GCA_037575425.1 Anastrepha fraterculus
AAAAAAAAATTATACAACTTAAAAAAAAATTATTAAAAAATTATTTAATATCGATTTGTAGACATTTTTTGCGGATCCCCGCGGGCGATTTAAAGTTTTTTTTTTACCGAAAATTGCATTGCTCCCATTGTATTTTTATTTATTTATTTATTTATTATTAATTTTTTTTGTGGTCATCCTAATGTGCATGCATATACATATGTATATGTCCGTATCCTTTTTGGGGTTTGTCGGAGCTTAAAATTTAATATGTTAACTGCGAGAAAAAGTTCAATGAATCGATTTTTGTGACACTTAGAAAATATGTCCCTGTAGGAAAAAATGTATAGTCAAATACGTTGCTCTTGCACAACTAGTAAGATTTTGCCAAAAAATATGGCTATTCGTTTAAAAATAAGTTAAATATTTGAAATATAAATTCTATAAAATTTGTTTATAAAAATTTTTTAATGTTTTTTATAAAAAAAAAATTATTTATTTTTTATAGAATAAATGTATTTATTTTCTATAAAAAATTGATTTATTTTTTATAGAATAAATGTTTTTATTTTTTATAAAAAATTTAATTTATATAAAGAAAAAATTAATTGTATTAAAAAAAAACCAAAAAATTTATTTTCATATGAATCTGTCCGGAATTCTATGAAGAATGCAATTTTGAATATACATTTAAAATCCCGAGTCAAAGGGGCAACATTTTTGCGAGTTGTGGGTCCGACCGACTTGAAATTTATTTTACAAAAAAAAAACAAAAAAACTTTAAATTTTTCGATTTTTTAAGAATTTTTAATCTAAATATTTTTTGAATTCTTTGAGCATTTTTTTGAGGTATTGGGCATCTTTTAAACAAAAACAGAAGAGAGCATAAATAAATATTTTGAAAACGTCTAGACAAGTGTAGCTTCTTAGTATTTTTTGATGAGATAATGTTAAGATGTTGCGCCCGCCGTAACTGAATCGGCTGGTGTCTGACAACCTTTCCGTAGTGCCCGCATTCTTAACCAAATAACAGAAAAAGTATTTTCTAATAGCGGTCGCCTCTCGGAAGACAATGGCAAACCTCCAACTGCATTTCTGCCTAGAAAAAAGACTCATAAAAAACCGTCTGCTATTTGTGGGCTCTTCCATTTGTGGAAAAACATCAAGATGCACACCACAAATAGGTGGAGGAATTCGGCAAAACACCTATATAAAAGGTGTAGACGTCTATTATTTTTATTACTAATATTAAGTAGTTGGTTTATCCCAACAAATCAGCAACCGTGAAGGCGACCGATTTAGGTGAAAGCCTGAGGCAAAGTTGACTCCAAAGTATTTATCATTGCAGACATATTCTCGTATTAGTTGTATAAAGGGAATCGATATAGGTACTTAAACTTACAATTTGCGCTACACCCGATATATATTTCAGTCCGTTATCTCAATTATTGTTGTCTCTATTGAAAACGCTTTTAAATTCAAGAAGTGACACCGAATGGTTGGTAGCGAATATCCCTGCAGGGTAGATTTAGCGTTAAATCCTAAACCTAGTCGCTACATATTTATATATTATATGTATGTATGTATTGTTTGCCCCATTAATACATACATACACACATACATACATACTACATAAGGCAGCGCGTACCCTTTCCTTAGCTGATTTCAAGTATTATTTCATAGCTCACTGTAGCCTCGTAAAGATGATGTGTTTTTATGTGTTTCTTGATATTTCTCCGCCACATCATAAATATGTACATTTTCAATAAAACCTAATAAATAAATTAACGCACAATCTGGAACGCAATTAAATTTTGACAGCTGCACTTCAAGTGATTGCAATGCCCTTAAAGGGCGAGAGTTAGAAAAGTCACAGCAGGCAACCAGCCAAGCGGCAGAAAAGCTCCACTGACGAACCGCCTGGCTCATAGTTGAGCTTGATAGAGTTAATAGCTTTCGTTTTATAGCTACTGATGGTTCATGATTACAGCATTTGACTGCGGTGGCCCGAAATGCCGCGCCCTGCTATAAATCAAAAGGCGACTTACTTCACGCGCACGCCTGATTGCCAATTGACAGACTGACTGAGTACAAAGTAGATATGTGAGGCGATTTGTAAGATGAACAGAAGCAGGAGGTGAACACCAAATTACGTAGAAGAGCTTTGTTTGCCACACAAAACGCCAGCAAAATGAGTATTACGACTCTTTTCACGCTACGCTATCAATTTTTGATTTAAGAAATATTGAAAAATTTGTATAATACAACAATAACAAAAAAAAAAAAAAAAATGGAAAAATGCAAAGTAAATAAACAAACAGCCTTAAATGGAAAAGCGATATTAGCTTGTGAGTGAGTAATGAGGCACTCAGTCCAAGCGCCGGCCAACTGTAGGGCAGCGCAGCGGCACAGCGCGCACCTCCAGTCTCCCGTCTCTCGACACCCAGCTGCTGCCTGCAGTCTCATTTAACCCATTAATCAATCGATCAGCGATGCAATGCAACACGACGCAACGCGGCAAGACGTGGTTGTGGCTACGGCTGTGGCAGAGGCACGATTGCTGTAATTCGCTACAGATGCTTATCAGCGCATGGCTGCAACACCGCCTGGTCCGTTGGTTGGTGGCAGCCTGCAGCGGCGTGCTACCGCTACTGCAGTCGTCACTCTTATGGTTGTGCGTCTGTGCTGCCCTCCACCCTCCCTCGGCCCGCAAGCGGTTGTAGTTTCCCTGGATTTATGACCCTTCAAAATGCTATTAAATTTAATTGAAGCGCAGAAATGTACAGTACGCGTAAATATGTAAAAATAAATTAAAATAAAACAAAATTAAGTGAAAACATAAATAAATCTGAAAAATTGTAAATAAAGTTGAAAAAATTAAAAAAAAAATTTGAAAAAGTTACAAAAAAAATTGTGAGTCGCCAAATTCGCAAGCGCGAAATATTCAGCCGCCAAACGAACTAATTAATAGCGCGCTATAAAAATTGACAACTTTTCTTTAAAAAAAATAACAATTTTTCGCTCAATGCAAAAAGTTTGTAACCGTTGACCACAAGCGCAATTTTCATGGGAAAATTTAAAATTTGCCAATAGCGAAAAATATGTATATTTTTTTTTATTAAATTTTTTTTTCTGTGTTGAATTTTTTTTTTTTGGTTTGAGATTTTTACACTGCTATAATATTTTTCCCATTATTGATTTATTTTGATATTTATTTGTACTGTGTTTAGTGCAGCGTCCCTTCCTTATTGCTTTGGGTTTTTCCGCTTACAGCTCGGCTACGCTTATCGCTGCCACGTTTTGTTGCATTATTCACGCTTATCATTAATTCATTGCTTTTGCTTGCCTAGCTGGCTGTCTTCGTGGCTGCAAGTATGATTTATGGTTTTAAAGCGCAATGCGGATGCAGTTTCATGGAGGCTGCATACAAATATAAATAAAATGTAAAAATTCGTCCTGTTAGGCAATATATAAACTTTTATAAAGAAAAATTTTAAGAATAGTTAACTTTATAAAAAATGTTGGAAAAAATTCATTGAGAAATCTTCAATACAAAAAATTACAAAATTTATTTATACAGGGTTACTTAAAGGCATTATTAACTAGGTCACTTCTAATTAATTTGATTTTATGACCTTCTCTTATCCGAGATATACATATGCTTTTAAAGATTATTTTAAAATATTTGTTGCTTGTGCGTCGAATTTTTGAAATGTTACTTCTAGCGTCCGCTTTTTTTCTGTTTTTACTTATCGACGGCGAGCCTTTGGCCAATCGCCTGTCAGAAATCAAAACAGATTAACGAAACTAACGCAAGACTGAGTCTTGTCGAGGCCCTGTGCTCCCGAGAGGAGTGAGCAAGAAGAAAAAAGGCGTATCTACTAAAAGGTGATTTTCTTAACTATAGCTATAGGAAAGTTTTTCAAAAAACCACACACGTAAAATTCAGAAAAATGCATGCGATTTTTATTTAAATCGATAGTACGGCTCCATATAATTTAATGTTTGAAGATTATTTTAAGCAAATGTTGACCACCACTGCGCTTCAAATGGTCCATCCGCAGAGTCCAATTTTGGCATACTCTTTACAATGTCTCGGCCGGTATCTCACATATAAATGCTTAAGTGTTGTCTCCCAATGCGTTAATTGAAGCAGGCTGATAGTTTGAATAGACATGAGCTTTAACATAGCCCCACAAAAAATAATCTAAAGGCGTTATATCGCACGATCCGGGTGGCTAATTGACAGGTCCCGAACGTGAAATAAAATGTTCACCGAACTCGCCTCTTAGCAAGTCCATTGTTACGCGTGCTGTTTGGCATGTGGCACCGTCTTGCTGAAACCACATGTCTTCAAGTCAAGCTCTTGCATTTTGGGCAAAAAAAAGTTGGATATCATTTCACGGTAGCGCTCACCATTCATAGTTACGTTACGATTCGCAGCATCTTTGAAGAAGTATGGTCCAATGATACCTCCAGCCCATAAACCGCACCACACTGTGACCTTTTCTGGATGCATTGGTAGCTCTGGCAATTCTTCTGGCTGATCTTCACTCCAAAATCGACAATTCTGCTTATTTACGTACCCATTGATCCAAAAATGAGCTTCGTCGCTGAACACAATCTTTCGATAAAAAAGTGGATCTTAAACTTTCTTAACAGAACACGCATTTTTATAATAAAATTCAATGATTTTCAAGCGTTGTTCGCTTGTAAGACGATTCATGGTTAAATTATAGACCAAACTGAAGATGTTTGACAGTGAAACAAAACACGAAACGTGCGTCAGCTATTTAAACCAACTGTTTAAAAAGATAATAGCTAAAAATCACCCGTTAGTATAATAAAAATCACCAGTAAAATTTTTATTTTAACTGCTGCTTGATAAAATTTTGAATCTACTCGTTTCCACTAATTGCTTTCTCATTCACATCGTAAAAAAACTATTCTGAGATTAGAAACTATTCTGAAATTTTATGTTATAAGCTTCTCAAGAAAGTTACAAATTCGGCGGATATCAAATACATAAATTTAAAGTTTGGAGCTTGAGAATGTGAATACAATAAAATGTTGACATCAAATATTTGGGCTTAAAATGTTTCCATGCAACCATTTGATTTTGTTTTAAAAATATCACCAGCCTCAACCCAAGAATTAAAAACTCTTCTACATCTGGCGGGCGCAAAACAAGAATTTAATATCAAATTACTTCGGCGTTCAAGACTAAATCTGAATCCAGATTTCAATTTTGTGCTTTGCGTAAAATTACAAGTTGCCTCTGCTGTATATTTCCGTATCCGATATTCCGTCGGTCAGCTGCTATGTCATATACCCTGTGATCAGAAAGTACCGGGAATGTTAAAATAAAACAAAACGGAGTTAAATTTCAGGCAAATTTATTTTATCTCCTTCAAAATGTGATCCCTCTGAAGCAACACACATGTGCCAGCGTTCAACCCAATCCTCCATGTACCCCTGGTAGACCGACGAAGGGATAGACTTCAGCTCCTCCGTCGCATTCTCTTTGATCTCCTCTATCGACTGAAATCTCCTTCCACGAAGTGATAACTTCAACATGGGAAACAAAGAGAAGTCGCACGGGGCCATATAAGGTGAATGCATTGCTTGCACGATGGTATTTACTTGGTGTTTGGCCAAATAATCCAGCAAAATTTGGGCTCGGTGCGATGGCGCGTTACTATCATGCGAAATCCAAGAATTGTTTGCCCACATTTCCGCCCGTTTGCGACGTACAGCATCTCTCAAACGCTTCAAAATGGATAAATAATATTCTTTATTGACTGTCTGGCCCGATGGAAGGTACTAATGGTGCACTACGCCTTGGCAATCGAGGAAAATAGTCAACCCGGTATTTTTTGATCATAGGGTATAAGGCACGTATTGACAACTTCTTAGCACTTTTTGTGAAAATTGGTAACACTTTGTGTTTCAACTCTTGTACCCATCTTTGATGCTGTTAATATTCTTGCCAATTTTTTTTCTTTGAATTTTATTTTATATAATGCTGATTATAAACTTATCCCTGAAGATCTCCTGATTAATTTAGATATTTTTATCGACTTCGGGAAATTAAATTTAACTGAAGAGACTGCCTTTCCTGACATAAATGAGCTTAAGCCATTCACCAATTATGATGCTGGTGGCTTATCGGACGTTCTAATTAAAAGTGGTCCTGCTTTGATTGCGCCTTCAAAGCACATTTTCAACAGGTCACTTTTTGCTGGAGTCGCCTATCCTTAAAATCGTCAATACATATAATGTTGAAAAGTATAGGTCGATTTCCAAGCCAACTACAAAGTCTAAACTGTATGAGTGACTAGTTAAAGACAAAATATACTTTGCCGTTAAACATTTGTTATATCCCAATCAAAATGAGTTTCTTCCGGGCAGATCTACGTTAACTAATTCAGCTGCCTTTACGCAGAATTGTTTGGATAACTTACAAAGGGGTTTTAAATGGATGCAATTTGCAAAGATTTTGGAAATAATTTTGTGATAGCAAAACTGGCGGGTTTCGGCTTTCACTCTCAATTTCTAAAGTAGATAACTTCTGTGTGGCACTGTTCGTTCGACTCGATAATGTATCGCCTTAGCCGTAGTATAGTAGATAGTTTTCACTAACTATTTGCTTCCTCTGGTGTTCCACTAAGTGCTGTCCTAGGCCCGTTACTATTTGTCCTCTTAATGGAATGAATACTCCTTTTAAGAAGACGCTGACTCAATTGCTGTATATTCTATATTCTTCTTCCTTAGTATGGTTCAATGCGTTGTATAACTCCTGAGATTATGGTTCCCTAAAGTATTTTACCTGCAAGCGCTAAAACCTTTTGCTCTACTTAATGTAATAAATTTCATAATCCAACCATCCAATGATAGTGGCAATGATTTTTGAGTACATGGAATTTTTATACAATTTATTTAATATTTTCTAAGGCAAACCTATTCTTAAAAGAGCTTTCTCTCAGACCAGCAAAAGCGTTTTGAAAATCAGCGAAAAATGCTGAGTATTGACTTGTTTGTCTAGTGTTTATTTTTTCAGCTTTTGACTGGTATACCGGCATGATGGTCGAATTCGTCACTTAGAAGTGCCACAAATACGACGCAAGGAGTAGATTGATGGGAAGCCAGAGGCTGGCGGTTATAAGCCATATTCCGTGGTATTTGGTGTCAATAGCAGAACCACCCTTTCTATGGAATGGCAAAATATGCTTAGATTTCAGTAGCCAGACAAATATTGAATCGAAGAAAGTGCATTTAGGAGCTTTACCAACTCTTTGCCACCGGATTTGAGCGGCTCAGCAAAGGTATTATTAGTTCCGTGAGCCTTGCTTAAAAAAGTTATGTACCTTCTCAATGACGATGCGTTTACGAATAAAATAACAATAAAAAAAATAATTATTGAAGCGCAATAGACTGCCTCCTCATAAATGTATTTGCCTAAAAGAAGTTTTCATCTTGGAACTCTATAAATTACTAAGCTTTCGTGTAAGTATTTTTGCTGCAGCTCCAAAATTATTGTCCATAAACCTCTCGGAAAAAAGTTAAATGCTTGTTTGTTGATCTATCGAAGCACGTACATACATATTTGTATGTGTACATACATGCATATTTCTGTAAATGTGCATACCAATCGGCTCCCTTCCGTCCTTTAAAACACACCCGAAAGAAAAATGAACACAGAGAAAAGAAAACTTCAACAAATGCTTTGTATGTAAAGCAATTTATTTTACTACAACCACTACCCGAAGGAATTTCTTGCACTCATAAGCATACATACATATACAGTTATGTGAAAAATAATTGAGTATGCAATGTCGATATTTGATGCAAAAGATGTAAAATTGGAGATTAACATAAATTTAAATTTAATGAAAAACAGAAATTTCGTTTAAGCTTGGCTGGCGTGGGCACTTCTGAGGCTTAGCGGTTTCATATGATCTCTTCTCTTTCAACGACAGTTTTCCAATTGATGGATGTGTCAAAAACAAGTGCACCTTTTTAACACACTTTTATTAGCTCGGGTTGTATGTATGTATGTATGTATACAACGGGATCTTTGAACTTAATTTTCACTGGCTTGTAAAAATCTGATCGACTTGGAATTTTGCACACCTATCAAGGACCGATGACAATGCAATAATTTGATAAAAGAGTTTCCATTATCCTTATTAGCGATCTGCGCAGGCTTAATACTTTTCGAGTTACTCTTACTGATCTTCTGTGGAGGAGTAAGACAGACAGAGCTAACGCGCGGTCTGCGAATGCCTGCACACTTGCTCGAGCTACTCTTACTGATTTCGGGAGTACTGAATAGAAGGCTAAAACGTTTTCAGGGTAGATACTATAAGTCTCATACACGCAAATTTACTCTATTCAATGTTCATATAAGATGAAATAATTTTCATATAAGATGTAATTTTGTTAATTACAATAAAATAATCAAAACATAAATGTTGAAATTATTTTACGGAACAAAATTTTGGCAAGTAAAGAAGGAATTTATCATTACCATAATTTCATTTATAAAATTTTATCGATTAAAGTACAATTCACAACAAAAATTAACTAAAAAAACCAAACTGGAACTTTACATCTCGTTTTGATTGTGTCAATATAATCCACGGTCTCCTTTTTCTGTGCTGAGAGTATCTATTCTGTGTCAAGGCCAATGCTGGCCTTTCTTTGGACATGTAGTCGGTAAAGAAGGAATTAAATATAACACAATTAAATCGGACTATAAATCACTGACTAAATGAAAACAATAATTTTCATTCAGAAAAACAAGGCTCGACCTTCAATCAATGATCTATATGGGAAAAAGTATGTAACATATTGATTATGTCAGTATATTTTGTTGTTACCTCTCCGTTTCAGGAGTGGGGTAGCCGTTTCTCAGGCTCCCTCCACGAAATAAGTTCTTCATCCCGATTACTTCTTTATCACGGCCGATAACTGCACGGCTTTAGATTCACAGTCGATAAGAAAGGAATTAAATATAACACGAATATATCGAATCATTATTCACTGACTGCAATGATAACAATAATTTTCATTCATAATAAAAAATAGTTTAAAAAAAAAACTAAAAAACACGCTTTTTTGCTAATCGAATGAATTTTGCTTCACTTTCATAACCTTCTGTACATAGGTAGTTGCCAATAGAATGATTGTATCTAATATTTACTATATCAAGCATCCCACGCTTTTAACTCTAATTTGAATTATTCTATTTGTATCTTAATTTTTGTTATAATTCTGTTCTGAGATAGTTGACTATGACTGATCGTTCGATTTGCTATGTATTACTTCATTATAGGTATCTTTGTCATTAAAATTTATTTTCTACTTTTTAGTTCGATTGGCAATAAAAGCGTGTTTTTTAGTTTTTTTAAACTATTTTTCATTTATTATTTTATTTCACGTTGCAAGCTTTACTTTTTCAAGGCAGGTATAATTTTGTTTGTTTTCTGGCACACATTTCTTTGATAGTAACTTATTTTACTAAACTTTTGCCGGATTTGTTCTCGAAATTCCAAGCATCTTCGTGATTTTTCAAAACGAATTTTCTGCGTTATACAAATAGTTGATATATTCGCGAGTCTGCGCTTAATCTCATCCCACATAATAATAGAAAAAAATATAAAAAATAAAACACAATTTTTTCTATATTTTTATTCATTTTATTACCGTATCTTAACGCATAAACAGAATAACTTTTTGATATTATAACTAACGGGTGATTTTTTTGCTATTGTCTTTTTAAACAGTTGGTTTAAACAGCTGACGCACGTTTAGTGTTGTGTTTCACTGTCCAACATCTTCAGTTTGGTCTATAATTTAACCGTGAATCGTCTTACATACGAACGACGCTTACAAATCATTGAATTTTATTATAAAAATGCGTGTTCTGTTAAGAAAGTTTATCGCACGCTTCTTCCACTTTATGGTCAGTTTAATCGACCCACTGAAGCGTCTATTCGAGCTATTGTGACTAAATTTAGAACCAAATTTACATTATTGGACACCAAACCATCAACACGCTTACGTAGAGTACGAACTGAAAAAAATATCGCAGCTGTATCGGCCAGTGTTAATGATGGCCCTCAATTATGGATTCGTCGCCGTTCGCAGCAATTGGGCCTCTGTTACTCAACAACGTGGAAAATTTTGCGAAAGGATTTAGGTGTGTGCCTTTCAAAATACAGCTGGTGCAAGAATTGAAGCCGAACGACCTACCGCAACGCAGAATTTTTGGTGAATGGGTGAGATACCGGCCGAAACATTGGAAAGAGTATGCCAAATTTGGACTAAGCGGATGGACCATTTGAAGCGCAGTCGCGGTCAACATTTGCATGAAATATTCTTCAAACATTAAATTATATGGACTATTGATTTAAATAAAAATTTCAAGCTTTTTTCTGAATTTTGCGTGTGTTTTTTTGAAAAACTTTCCTATAGCTCTTAAAAAATCACCCTTTACGTGCTC
Source organism: Anastrepha fraterculus (assembly GCA_037575425.1). Lineage (NCBI taxonomy): Eukaryota > Metazoa > Arthropoda > Insecta > Diptera > Tephritidae > Anastrepha > Anastrepha fraterculus. The sequence goes on from JAYXIM010045517.1 coordinate 10,487, forward strand.
TCGAACGCTCCGGAGCGCCCGAGCGCCCTTTGTGAATTGTTGAATAACTCAAAAAGAATTTTTGTTGGACTCACTTCAAATTTTCACACAATATTTGCAAGATATTATATTTTAAGAAAATGCAAAAAAAAAAATCAATTTTTTTTTAAATCCTTACTACCCCTAACGCCTTAAGCTCGCAACAAATTCCTTTTATTACTGCTGTACTTACTACTTTTCACGTAACTGTATGTGCACACATCACAACTAGTTCAATACTATTTGTTTTTGTGTCTTCATATTAGTAGTAGGTGGTAGTTGGTAGATGGTAGATGGCAGTGTGCTTGCTGCCTGGTAACGGTTGTTGTTAATATCCGTTTCCGTTTTATAAATTGTCCTGTCATTTGGTTAAGCTTGCGCACGCCTGGCTCACATGACTCTTTTTGTTTAGCAGCTCCAATACAAAGCGACTCACACCACTAAACGTAAGTTAGTACAAATGCACGTACATGCATATGTGAGTATGTAGTTGTGCTCACCGAAACAGTTATCCACTAGTTAGTACAACTGTCTGGCTGCCAGACTATGTCATTGTCCTTAACAATGACAAAATCAAACACATATTTTGGTGTTTGTAAAATTTTCGCCTCAGCGCCCAAAATTTATATTGCGGACATATACGAAAATATATTCGCATGTGTGTGTGTGTGTGTATGTGAGTATGGGGTCTCGCATGTCAACAAATGTAGGTGATTGAATGTGTGCACTATTTATAAATTGCTATGCGCTCGTCACACAACTTCATATAAACAAATATTATTTTGTTGTGGAAAAACGTTTTGCGGCGACATCTGTTACGCTTCGAAGGAGACGATTTTCGCAAATGCCGCCATCAACAATGAAACGACAACTACAGCAATGCCACATTTAACAGCTAACAACACAACGATGGACGTTGTACGATATACCAGACGACAGACGAGGAATGAGAAGCGAGAAACGACAAACGTCCCGGTTAAGTCCCGGCCACAGACAGTGACAAATGTCCACATTGAAAGGCCATTATTCAGTAAAGCCAAATATCCGCTTGTAAAAGTTTATATGTGTGTATGCGTATGTGTGTGTGTGTAATTGTTTGTATGCTACTTGGGAGCTTCGCAAAAAAGTGAGTGAGTATGCGATTATTCACGCTTGTATTAATTTAAATAGCGACTGGAACGACATTTTTTTCTTTTTTTTTAAACAAGGCAGACCGCACCCACTGCCAGCGCGGAGAAGAGCTGAAAGTACGCACACATTGCGACTGCTATTTCGAAGTGTAAAAAGGCATATTAAGGAAAAATCATATTTTTAAACAAAAGAAAATTATTTAATGCTTACCAAACCTACGCTTCATTTCATACCAATCGTCTACGCGCCCTTTGAAGTTAAAAGTGTAGCGAAAAGAATAAAATGGAAATGACGAAAAAAAAACACATTTAAATGCTGCAACTGAGTCGAGGAAATAGCCAATTTTTTCAAATTAACTCAAACTTTGGCGGTACGATGTTGAAATCGTATGCTGAAATCGGAAGCTCACTTCGTCACAACTGAATGGCCAAGCATATCTGCGAACGAACTGCTGTTTGCTAATAAAACAGAAATAAATAAATGTTAAAGCACTTAGTGAAAGACAACAAAAACTAAAAAAAACAGAACACACAGAAAAGTGTCCACTAAAAATTTTGCTGCGCAATGGTGCACGTCGAAAACAAATTTTTCTTGATTGTCGGCAATGAAGTGTGACACGTTGAAGAGTCAGCGGAACACCAAATCAAACTGCAGAAGACGTCGCATTCGAATGTGAGGAAATGGTGCCACTATTCGCCGCCTATTGCTGATGTGACAACACCAAGCACTCTACTCTGCCCTACTTGTAAGTGGCACGGAAGTGTTGCCGCGCTGGTCAGTCATTTGATTTTGACTAATTCGCTGAAGTATCGCAAATGACAGAGACAATTTGCGGCGCGTCTCCTGTGAAGTGTGACATTCACACGAAACAACTTGGAGATGTAGCGAGTTCTCGCGGCAATTATAGGCATCAGACGGCGGAGTTTCATGGAGTTGATGGAGTTGGCGTAAATAAGTCACAATTAGATTAGTTGATTAAGCAGCGCTTAAGTACGTATTTGAATTGCTTGCGAAAATCGATATCGAACAATGCGGGACGAAGGAACTTATGTATATCGCAGTGTCGAATTGTCGAAACTAAGGGCGCAGGCAGTCTAGACTTAGTTTCCATGATTTAAATTAACTAAATTTTACTGCGAATTGGTTGCATTGAAAGCTGTGCAATAAATTAGTCAAAACTCTGCTTCCTACAACAAACTTAAGATTCTGTAGTTTTTAGATGTGAAAACAGACATGCCAGCTGCTTGTTTTAATGATGCTTCAAAAAAATGTATGTCAAAATAGGTCGTATGCATAAAATGGAGGTTATTTCATGTGTCGTCATAAGCTGAGGTGAAGAAGAAATATAACAAAAAAAAAAGTCAGCCTCGCCTGATCCACGCTTTTGAAATAATTTCCTAAAAAAATTTATTTGATGTAACATCATAAGGAACATCAGAGAGAATCCCAACCAGCTTGAAATGAACAAACAACAAAAAGTTCCAAAGAGAATCAGCCTTCCCAGTCTTATTTTTCTTTTTTTTTTTGTAATGACCTTTTTTTTAAGATTTAAATATTTACATAGAGAAACTTATTTGATATTTCATCATAGGCGGCAGAGAACTGTCAATCAGCTGGAAAAAAATAAAACAAAAAAAAATATCAATTAAAATTAACCCTGCAATATCTTTTTTTAATTAAAATACCTTGCAAAATAAATTTATTTGATGTGCCATCATAGACGAAAATTTCTTAAACAGATGGAAAGTAAAATAAATTTAAAAACTTTGTATTAATGAGAATTAGCCATACCAGATCTATTTTTAATCCACCAAAAAATTACGATTAAAATATTTTCCCGAAGTTTGCTTAAAAACAAAACATAAATTCCAAAAAATATTAATTAGAATTAACCTTGCCATATCTTTTTTTTTAATTAAAATACCTTGCAAAATAAATTTATTTGATGTGGCATCATAGGCGAAAATTTCTTAAACAGATGGAAAGTAAAATAAATTTAAAAACTTTATATTGATCAAGATTAGCCTTGCCAGATCTATTTTTAATCCGCTAAAAATTAAGATTCATATATATTCCCAAAGAAAAAAAAGCTGCAACTTGAAAAAAAAAATATCTCCCATTAAAAATCAGCCTTGCCAGACTAATTTTTTTTTGGAATCCTCCAAAAAATTTGGATTAAAATAATTTCCCAAAGTAGTTTATTTGATGTGACATCA
>JAYXIM010045518.1:0-10267 GCA_037575425.1 Anastrepha fraterculus
TATTTTTCCGCTCAAGAAGCAGTGTAAAATTGAAACACGAAATTCTTTTTGATCCTTTGTTTTGAAAATAACAGAAGAAGCGTCACCCTTAGCACAATAACTCACGAACTAATGAGTAGAATATCATGAAATTTGAACAGCTGTCAATTTAAAGTTAGCACTAACTGAAAAAGAGGTGAATGAATGCGCTCTTCCAACCAGTAATTGCTCAGACGGCAACAAAATAACATGAAGAATAGTTGTGCTGATTTTTTGTTCTTGTATCAACAACACAATCTCAATTCTGTCGTGAACAAACGGCCGTCATATCCCAGGTGATGTCAGCAAATCAGCTGGTTCCTTCAAATTTGCCAAGGAGAGCCAAGTAATGGTTTGATCCTGGCCAGATGTTTTCATTTTGTACATCGTACAAGAGTTTAACAATGTTGCTATAACAACAAAAATACCCGGGCGAATATTCAACTTTCACCTTTGTTAAATATCAGCTATCTTCTTCGAAGTAACAAAATCCATTACATTTCATATTTCAGAAAACTTTAAAGTCAGATAAATGTTAATGAACTTTCAGCGTTGGATGCTGTATCCACACACACAGTTACGTATAACAATATTTTTTACCTACTTAAATAGTTATGTCGCAAATTTCTGAACTAATAAAGAATCTGAGAATTTCAGAATTTTTCACCTCTCCAACTTTGCAACTTTTTACCCAAATTAACTGAAATGAAATACCTAATTTTATAGATATTTCCGGTTGCCTGTAACTTCCCCGTCTGATGCGTTGAAAAAGTTAAGTTTAAAGGATGACAGTTACAGTTACAAAACAGTTTAGACTGCACACAGCGACAAAAAGTAGGACTAAATTCGGTAAACTCTTTTTTGTCCTCTCTTTGCCCGCGAGCCTTTACGAGATTTTACATTGTCGATACTCAGTGCATCACAAAAATTGGGAATTTAATGTACCTACACGCATACATATAAACATACATACATACATATAAACATACAAAGCTGCTCGCCTGTATCGAGAAAAATGCCAAAGTGTGGGGTAAAAAGTTTAGTGAAACAAAAACTGTTTGGCAACATTTTTTTGGTACTGAGTATGGCCAAGTTGGCCAGGAGAACAGCGCGGCAATGCCATTTAAACTGAGTATCCTGCCAATGAGTTGGGGAAAATGCCAGCAGCTAAATGTGTATCTACTTTGTGGAAAATAGCATCTAAGCGCCGCCACTTTTGGTTCCGCTATTTTGCTTTTTTGTCAGGCTGTAGAAAATTGTAGAAATTACTCGCCAACACTTTTTATTGGTGGTGTTTTGGGCGAGACTCCTGTTGCCCAACAAATACAGGGTGGTACAGAAATGAGTATTTCTTTTAACACCGATAGCTGTTCGCCACTCAAAATCTTGTCTTGCAGTCCGTTTCACTTCGCTAAGAAAGTAGATGAGTCGCTTTAGGCTGGCGCGACGTCTGAAGATATTCAAAAAAAAAATACTTCTCTAATGCCTGCTTGTTGCTCCAACTGTGCGTTCATTGAAAAAACGTTTTGGGTGAGACACCGTCAAAAATACCGCCACTGAGATTTGTCGAAACCGCACTGGTGGTCGATGGTCGATGCAGCCACAAGAGCGGATGTTTGGTTTGAAGTTTCAAATGGGCTCATTCGACCTTTTTTCAAAAATATTGCTAGAAAAGCCATTACTCTGATGGAGTCACATATTTCTATGGAATAAAATTGGGTTTAGCACCATAGGTAGAATACTACACCGCCCCTCAAACTATCGATCTCTTGGGTGGTAAATTCAGTAATTGTGTTCTCAGTCATATCGGTCGGTGTCAGTTAGCTGCTTTTTGGACTTCTTTGTGAGTTTTAAAAGTCAATATTAGACGAAATAATTCAGAAGTGATGTTGAATCTTAAGAAAAATATCCCTCGAACCATTCGTGAAATAAACTTAGAAACCTTTAAAGGAGTTTGTGTAAATTGGCTGACACGATTTAATGTCGAAAAGCCATGCGAAAAAATTTATGTATCGCATTTTATTGGAAGATTAACTAGTTTCTTTATAAAGCTGAAAATCCAAAAACGAACCAAATCTTAGAAGCTTCGGAAGTAGAATCGAATGCGTGAGGGCTCCTATTCCGTGAAATGAGTGATTTTTCTAATAAAAACCTAATATTTTGTTTGAGGGAAAAGAAATCGATTATTTTCTCGGTAGATGGCTGCAGTGATCGATGCCTCGTAAAGGATCACACAATTTAAGGTTTATGCTCATTGTCAAGGTGGCATTTCACACTGAAAAATTCGGTCATTTTATTCTTTGATAAGTGAAATGCAACAGGCGTTGAATCGTGAATGGTGAATATGGTGCCTGTTATGCATACTGTAACAGCCAATTACGTGCAATTGTGGTTTCTTCGATTCCGTTAAGGTGTTTTTGGTGTTAAAGATGTACTTCACGCGGCCCCATCTTCGAAAATTTCGATAAAATCACAGAAATAATCGAGTTGATCGGCTAATAGTAGTGGTAGCATCGCTCAGGAGCTAAATCCGGTCATAAAACATAAATAACGAAATAGATCGACCGCAAAAATAATAGATTGCGGGCGAGGAGTTACCCAGATTTAGGATTCGGTTTTGTTGTTCTTATAAACATATTTTGTTTTGTTATAAAAATATAGGGAATTCTACAACAAGAACCATATATGTAACTCAAACCTCCACATTTTCTACCAAATTCAAAATGTTCAACTTTTTATTCAGAATTTTTAGAAAACTTCAAGGTATGCAGTTTTATAGCCCATTCAATTCTAGTATGGCAAAGTGTACCTTTGAGGGCGCTCCAAAATCGCGCTGATTTTTAACAATTTTTTTAATTTTTGGTTGCATGCGATGTTGACAATTTTCTTCCAGCTTTTTATATGGAAGAAATGCTCAAAACTTCAGAAAATAAATTTTAAAACACTACTCAATACTTGCACTTTAAGTTACTACAATTGAATGGGCTATAATGCTGCATACACAGAATTTTTCACCAATTTCTTTTAGAAAAAAATACGAAATTTCGTGAGAAACTTGGCAATCGTTGCTCCTATTATCTTGAACACAGGTGCAAATCAATTTAATACAGGTGTAATAAACTTATATAATATATTTAATAAAATATACAGTGAAACATCTCTTGGGTGGACATTCACCGTTAACCAGCTTTTGTTTGTCCCAGAAAGGTGCCCACTCAAAAGAAGTTAACTTTCCCGATACATAAAATTTGGTATAGAAAAAATGCCCGCTCAAGGGAGGTGTCTGTCTAACAGTGGAGGCCATTAGCAAAGGTTATACTGTATATATATATATATTATATTATTTTTTCTTTTTATTCTTATTTTTGGTCCACCCTGTACTTATTTCTGGCCTGTTCTATTCCTGTGGCAGTATGTACATACACATATGCACATACATACATATTTGTGTGAGTTCAACGACGAATTCAATGACTCACAATGGAATTGTTTTATTAGCCGTAATGTCTTCATGGCACTAACGGTCAATAATACAACAACACTGGAGCGTATTGGTATTCGTATGTTGCAAAGGCCAATAGCCTTAGTAAATTGAGCTGTAAATGTTTGCCAAACGATCGCATTAAAAGCGCGAAATTAAAAATGAAATTGTTTTCGTTGTGGTAATTTCTTTCAAATAGTTCCTTTTATTTTAATTTTTTTGTTTTGAATTTCAATTATTTCCGGCATAATAGGATCCATGCTTTAATGGGCGTAATAGAGACGCAAATTGAAGAGTTGGCGCCAATTACATTTTTATTTATTAATTTAATGAACAAATATCTATTTTTATACTTTTTCTACTTATATATATATATATATATATATATAAATGGCGCATACACCCTTTTTGGGTATTTGGCCGAGCTCCTCCTCCTATTTGTGACGTGCGTCTTGATGTTGCTCCACAAATGGAGGGAGCTACAGTTTCAAGCCGACTCCGAGCTTTTTCATGGTAGAAATACACTCGGAGGTTTGCCATTGCCTGCCGAGGGACGACCGCTAGTAGAATAAACCTTTTCTTTATTTTGATCTTCCACCGAGATTCGAACCTACGTTCTCTCTGTGAATTCCGAATGGTAGTCACGCACCAACCCATTCGGCTACGGCGGCCGCCTTTTTCTACTTAGTCCGTTTTATATTTGGAAGCATCAGGCCTTAGTAACTCAAGATTACAACATATTACAAGATTTACTACACACTTTCATCAAAATTTTAAAATTTTGAATACGTATTGGGTATGGGAATAAATTTCCGTCCTTTCCAAGCCAAAGTTATTAATTATTTAAACAATTAAATAACACTTGATATTATGTGATGTATGCGCCATTGGAAGCTACAACTTTACTCCATCTTTCAGACAGCACACGGATTCCTCTGACGAAAAATTCGAGTTCTTTTGATTTGATCCATTCATTGAGCCAGTTTGCGATGCTCTCGTAAGAAGTGAGCCGCTCTCCAATAAGGACTGACTACATTGATGGGAGCGGATGGTACTCCGAAGCTGCAACGTCTGGGGAATACAGTGGGTGGGGCAAGATTTCCCAGTTCAGTCCGTTTAAATATTTCTGGACCAATTTAGCAACGTGTGGCCTGGCATTGTCATGCATCAAAATCAATTTGTCATGCCTATCGTCCAATTCCAGTAGCTTTTCTTTGAGAGCTCGATTCGAAATCGTTAGCTGCAGTCGGTAACGATCGCCAGTGATGATTTAAAAAATCCATAATAGATGATCTCATTAGATCCACAACATAACTTTTGAAGCATGAATATTTTTTTCCGCTGTCGATGGACGTGGTTTACCTGGCAGGCTCCAACATTTTCGACGCTCAGGGTTATCCTAATGGATCCATTTTTCATCGCCAGTGACGATGCGATGCAGAAAACCTTTTCTTTTCTCACACATCACCAAACGTCTCTCGATATCCCTCTCATTCAATTTATGTAGCACCCAGTTACCTGCTTTCTGGGCCATTCCCTGTTCCATCGTGTGCAAACGTTTACCGTCGGTTGATTTGTCAACATCGGAAGATTTTTCTTACTCTGAAGTGTTTTTAAAAACCCTCTGCTACTGATTTAAGATTTTCTTTACTCTCAAATGTTTTTGAAAACCTCCTGCTTCTGATGAAAAATTCTTCTTACTCTCAAGTATTTAGAGAAATCCTCTGCTCCTGATGGACGATTTTTCTTACTCTCAAATATTCTGAAAATCTTTGCTTCCGATGGAAAATTCTTCTTACTCTCAAGTGTTGTGCGAAACCCTCTGCTTCAACTCTGTGCTCCTTCTTGTAGCATGAAAAACATTAATCACAAAATATACGCATTGAGTATAAACATTTCAGAACTCAGACTTGTTGTCATTATTGTTCACTTAATTATATGTTGAGATTATTTTTCATTTCAGAAAAAAGAGGATCACATTAATTTTACTTTTATTCCATCCAATTCTAAAGCCTTAAGTGGCTTATCAGGCCATCTCTTGACATATTTACTTTCATACTCCTACAAATACTTGGGTATATATATTTTAAGTATACACACTTGCGGCAAGTAGGTGATACACACATACATATACGGATAGCCACCACCTGTGCTGCCGGGTTTTGGAGGGAGGCCAACTCAACTAAGAGGTTATAATAAATATCGAAACATTATTTACAAAGTAATGCGACGTGATTCGATTCTTTAATTTCAATATTTGAGTGCGGCCGCCAAACGAAAAGCCTTTCAAGTAAATACAGTGAAAAAATGAGTAGGAAAAATCGCATCAAGGACATGCGCCCCAAAATAAATGTTGTCGATTTGAGTGAAGGACTGGTGCAAATGAATGGAAAAAGCCAACTAGGAAGTCATGAGTAAAGAGAAAAGTACAAAAGGGAGGGAGAAACAAAAAAAGGAAGAAAAAATGAGACTGCAATGATAAAAAGACTTCAGTGTATGATGAGTGGATTGGGTGGAGTTGTGTAGGTGTGTATGTTGGTGGGCAGCGAACAGCGTTGCAGGCAATCCGGCTTTCTGGAGTTCATATACGTACATATGTAAGTACATTCATGCACACATACATACATCTAAGTATTTGTGTGTGCGTCGACACCCCTGCACGCCTATGCTGTCTCGACGCGCTGTCACAGGACATTGGACTAGCATACAAAAATATGTTTGTGATACCCAGGCTTGTGATGTCAATGGTTTGTTAGGCGAAGGAGAACGTTTGGAAACAAACGATAACGGTATTACAAATGAAGAATGACTCGAATCAAGTCGACTCAATTCGAATCTCAGTACAGCTCAGAGGTTGGCGCTGACGACGAAAACCAATTTGATGCTGCTTTACGAACTATTGAGATTCTCCGCGTCTAACTCCCAGCTGCCTTCTTACTTTTCTGCCATCTTCGTCAGCACGTAGACCATCCGGGGTTCAGCTGGGTGTGTGCATATGTGTGTGTGTGTATTTTAGATGATATACAGTTGTAAGTTGTTAGCGCGTCTGGTCGCTGCTAAGCCGCCGCTGGGGCAAGCTTGCACTTGTGAGCCGCATAGACCGGCACGTTGCGAAGGATTTAGCGGTGGAGCGAACGCGCCGGTGAGTGTGGACAGTGAGTAAGCGGAAAATACCCTGACATGTCGCGTGCTCTGTTTGCCCTGCACGTTTTAGTTCGCCTCCTTTTACTCCTACCTTCCGAGTTTCCCGCTTTTTTTCTAGTTTTTTAGGAGTTTTCTTTTTTGTTTTCCCTTTCATATTCATGCATTTCAGTTATTTGTATTTGTACTCACACCTTTTTCCCTATTTTCTCCTATCACTTATTTGTCCGTTACCTTATTTTCTTCGCATTTCCCGTTAACTTTTGGCTTTTGCTGCTGCTGCTGCTGCTGTGCCTCGCTGCCATTTGCTAATGCCAGGTCATTTATCAAAATTTCAAAGTCACATTTGGCCGTGTCACGCGTTGACGACAAAAGTTGTAGCTTCGTGTACATAGACGGTCCCCTCGTAGGCAAAACTGAGTTCTTCGCATGTGTAGCGTCGTGTAGTAGCTTAAAAAAGTAGGAAAGTGAACGTTTTGGGAAATGAAGTTTCATGCAGCGGAAGCTGCCACACGTTTGCAGCAGTGACACTTTCGTGCAGCACCAAATTTCAAATACTACTTACTCTGGGCTCTACTCTACTTGTACTCGTACAAGACTAACAAAAACATTAACGTTGTTTGCATAGTCATGAACTTGATTTGCTTTCGAAACAGTTGTAGCTGCACACATACATACACAATTACATGATTTTGGTCGCTGTCACCGGCATATGGGTAGTTGTTGTCTCTTAGTTGTTCCCCACACCCATAATTCGACTTGGAGGCAAACATCAGCCTAATGCGCTTTTGAATGCCAACTCACTTTCCGTGGTCGCCGGCAACATATCTTCCATTCCATTTCGTTGTGAGTGTAGAAATTTGTTTAAATTAAAGCAAGTTTTGAAAAATGAGTATAAAATTACCTATAAGAGAGGTGTAGGCGGTGTAGGGGAGCAATGCGCGCCGATGCCAATAAAGCATTTTTCGGTGGGTGGCTACGTTTGTTGAAATAACTAAGATAAATTGCTTGGACGGGATTGCATTTCAAACTCTCAGATTTAAAAGCTTGTGGATTGCATTTCATGTGAAAAAAAACTTAATATCAAAAGTAATAAAAATAATAAAGTGAAAAGTGAAAAATGAAAAATCTCCTTCTTTATAGATTTTTCAAAATTTCTATTCAATCTCCAATCCATATATTTAATCTTCTTCTTCGTTTTCGTTCACTTCAAAGTAATCCTACTCCAATAAAATCCATATAATACTCCCAATTCTCGCAGCCGTTATAACACTTGATTTTCGAAAGTACGTTTAGTGCACGCAGCGATTGATTGAGTCGCTGCTATGAACTCGAAGCGATGTTGCTAGAGAAAAGTTTCGTTCATTGAGCAATCACATGGAACCAAATCAAAAAAATATGGTCGAGTTTTGTAGTGAAATGTGGCCATGAACAATGAATGCAGGGTGTGGCAGCACTTACCAAAGAGTTGTAGAGACCAAAATCCTAGCCTTCTTACAAATAGGCCCACCCAGGTTACTATCCTTTCACCCTTTCTTTTCAACTTCTATGTATCGAAGTTCCTCCAACCACCAGAGGGAGTCTCACTGGTCTCCTATGCTGACGATTGTTCGATAATGGCGTCGGGCAATGACATGGATGACTTGTGTTTCAAAGTGAACGTTTATCTCGCCAGCCTTTTTTACTGGGAGGGTTCTACGACTTTCAGCTATTAGTCCATAGATGTCGCTAGCAGTATTTTTAAACCCTTCCCAAATGTCTTGTCTTTTTCGTCTATCATCTGACAACAGTATTCAGTTCATTGTTTGTTACGTTTCATACAACAATGCATTTTTGTCGTTCTTAAAAATGTCGAATTTCGTGCCTTCAAACTACGATTTGCGGACTGTTTCAATTAAAGAAAAACGCTTCTCAAGCTCATCAAATGCTTATATTAAGAAGCTTATGGTGGACATGCTCTAGGTAGAGCACAGTGCTTCAGGTGGTTTGAAAAATTCCGAAGTGGTGATTTCAGCGTGGAGAACGAGGACCGTGGCCGACCACCGAAAAGTTTGAGGACGCCGATTTGATAGCATTGTTGGATGAAGATGATGGTCAAACGCAGGAAATGATGGCAGAGCACATGGGAGTGACCCAAAAAAACCATTTCCAAACGTTTGAAAGACATGGGCATGATTTTAAAGGACGGAAGATGGCTGCCGCATGAACTGACAATATGACAATGCACCGCCACATCGAACAAGAGCGACCCGAGAATTGGTGGAGACGTACGATTGGGAACCGCTGGTGCATGCGGCTTACTCACCAGACTTGGCGCCTTCCGATTATCATTTGTTTGCATCGATGGGCCACGCACTTTCCGAGCAGCGCTTCAATTCTCACGAAGAAGCCAAAAAATAGCTCGATGAGTGGCTTGCGGCCAAAGACGGCCAATTTTTTTGGCGCGGCATCGACAAATTGTCTGAGAGATATGAAAAATGTGTCGCTAGATATTATTTTCAATGGCTATTATTTTAAAGATTAAAGTTGTAACCATTTTTTGTCAATAAACGTTTGAAATTGAAAAAAAGTCTAATTTCATCAATCCACGGCGGCCCTCTTTACCACCTGAAGGAAGAATGTCAAACTTACCAGCTAAAGGTAAAAGTCGTTGACACACCAATGCCGACAGTTAAAAAGCCTAAAATTTTGGAAGGCCACCTTTGATAATTTACTCTAATTTTCATCGCATACAACCGTAATTGCTACTAGGGTCCAAAACCGCAACAAGGTTCACAAATCGCTTGCTGGCAGTACTTGTGGAAAAGACAAAGAAATGTTGCTGGCGGCATTTAAATCAATTAGTCAACCGCTTCTGAATGATGCTGCGCTTGTCTGTTCGCCAGCAACCAGTGACACGGAGTGGATAAAGCTACAGACATGTCAGTTATGTCATACTGCAATCAGGACAGCTATGGGATGCCTCCTGATATCCCTCCTGCAAAACCTTCACAATGAGGCTTTAATGCTCCCTTTCAAGGAGCACAACAAAGTGCTTAGCAAGCAATCTTCTCTAGGCTGGCACTTTTGCAGACATTTGCTAGATCCTGAGCCACCTACCAGGCACGTCAGGAGGCATATCTTCAACTACACTGACAACTACTGGACTAGACAGCATATAGCCAATCATTAAACGACATTCATCAGAAGTCCCTTACTACCTTCCAAAGCACCCGACCTTCGAATGCCGTTATCGGAGTTTAACCACATCTATTGCAGTCGAAGAGTTTCAGATGCCTCGCGAGACTCGCGCAACTTCGGCTAAATTACGTTCTGTATATTGTAGTATGTTAAGTTCCTACCTATTCAGAATCATCTCCGGCATACTCAATATAAGACCAGGATATCAATGCACACCGCACGACACTAACCACCTATTCAGATTCCTCATCAAACTTACTCTCCTAACACACCTCTCCCTCTGGGCCCAAGCTATGGTAACAAAACTCTTCTTGGGCCTACCGTTAGATGAGTTAGATGATGGCGATCGGTGACTACACCGCACTGACAGAGTATAAAGCGATCTTAAGGTGCATTGTGCACTTTGCACGAATGTCTTACGTCTTACGTCTTCTGCCTTGAGATGAG
>JAYXIM010045522.1:0-94585 GCA_037575425.1 Anastrepha fraterculus
ATAAAATAAACAAAAAATAAAAAAAAAATAGTAAATTAAAATAAAACCAGTAAAAATTAAAAAAACTTAAAATAAGATAAATAAAAAATTAAAATAACATAAATTAAAAATTAAAATAAAATAAAAAAAAAATTTAAATAAAATAAATAAAAAATTAAAATATAATAAATAAAAACTTAAAATAAGATAAATAAAAAATTAAAATAAAATAAATAACGAAAAGATTAAATAAAAAAAAAATTTTTAAATAAAACACTAAATTATTAGAAAATAAATAAAAAATTAAAATAAAGTCAATGAAAAAGTTAAAAATTTAAGTGAATAAATTAAAAAAAATTAAAATAAAATACATTAAAAAAGTAAAAATTTATTTAAAAACAAAAAAAAATTGTTAGTTATAGTCAAAATTTTTAATTTTTTGTCATGTTTGCCTCCCTGATGTGCATATCCAAACACATGTAAGTGAAAACAAGCGTTCAAAAAAGTTACATATCTATGCATGTATGTATTACAGGTTTTTTCGCATTTTAGGGCTTCCCGTAACTTGTCTCTGTCACTAAGTATGCGTCGTATGCGGCTTGGCTGCCTTAAATAAATAATCCAATTTAAGGTAATCACGATTGGCGTCTGCTCATCTGTCGTTTCATCAGTAATGGCGCTGCTGAGCACCTTCCAGTGTGTATGTATGTACACCTATGCATGTATGTCATCGCGTCCCACTCTTTCGTTTCTTCTTTCCTTTTCGCTGCTGCGCCCGGCTTCGAGCTCCAATACGTTCTGCTATAAATCAACGATAATTCATTTAAATTCATAAGCCGTCTTATTGCGAGATATACTCAGTCATATGTCACATCCACTGTCACATGAATATGTATGCGTTAAGTGTATACATACATATACAGTCAATCCTTGTAACTCTGAACTACCTTACCACCAGTTGCAGTAATTCGCCTTCTGCCTTTTTTCAAAGCCAGCGACTGGTACTTTTAGTATGGTGATATCCTATGAAATGTCAATTGTTAGCTTATGCACCAACAATAAACAATTCAATGAACTAGTTCAGCTCCATATGACATCAGTTAATTAACTAGTCCGCCTTTGCTTCAGTATTGCACCAGTTGAATGTCAGTGTTACTCTAGTTTTGAATGGCCAAAGAAAGTATAATATATGGCTGCCTCCATCATCTTTATATTCGTATGATCCCTATTTCGCGCATGCTTCATGTTTGTAACATTCTTGTTTACATGGAATAATATAGTAATATTTGTTTTGCAACCACCTCCAAATGGCCGTTTTGGCAACTGGTACATTTTGAGTCACCCTGGAACAAGTATGACTTCTATCATCATCAATCATCCAGTTTATCAATTAGAATATTTTCTAAATAATTGACTTTTCACTGCAGGGCATCTATACAAATTTCATACAGAGGCCCATGGGAGGTAACCATCTATCTAATGATGGTTACCCCCCAAGTAAAGAGACTCCACTTGGACTTCAAACCCGAATTCATTCATTGTGATATCGAAAAAGTAGGGAAAAAAGTAAAATAAAAAAGGTATAGTTAAATACAAATCACCGAACGCTGACTCGTTACGGCTGTTCTAACCGCTTAATGTTGAGGCCTCCTTGCAGGTATAGCTAAACTATGAGTGTCAGGCATGCCTGAAGCTTAGAAAGCAGCTCAGCAGACCTAAAGAGTAAGTACTGAAGTGATTCCACTTCGTGCTCTAGACAGTTGCTACAAAAATAATTCAAAGTTATACCAAGTCTTACTGATTATTGTAGCCACAACAATCGATATTTGAAGCTTTGTTAGTATCAGAAGCCTCCTCGAGCGCCTCCAAACCACGCATGACCAGCAGAATCTCACGACATTGCAAATGTGAGTTTTTTCCCTGCACTCGCTGCGTTAACACGTAGCCCACCCTCCAGGCGCCGATCACAGATTACTAATAGGATCTCGAGCCTCTCTTTATACCGAGAAACCACCTATAGCCTAGCCAACTCGACACCTATGCAGTTTCCTGAAAAGCCCCTGTGATCAAGAGCTCATCTAAGGTAACAAAGTATTCAGATGTGATCGGAAGCAAAGTCAGGCATTGCCTCGCCAGCTTCAAGTGCACCATAAGCGAACCTAAGGCTTGATTGTCGTCAAGTGGTACAAGAATTTTGGACAGTGTCGCAAATTTTTCTGAAAATTTGCTTATTTGCCGGTTGTATGATAATAGGTTTATTTTGTAATTTAAAAAAAAAATTTCAAAATATTTAATAATTTTGCGAATTAATTAATGCTATAAAATTTGGTATATATGGGGTTTTTCAGTAAGAGCGCTTCAACTTTTGAACTTTTTTGAATAAAACACAAACGGTTTGACTTTTTTAACTAATTTTTTTTTTATTATCGAGTCTGAACATATACATTTAAGTATGAAATTTGATTTCTTTTGCATGACCACCGCGTGCACGTTTTACGAAGTCCAATCGTTGAACCCAATTTTCGACCACTCTTTTGCATAAATCGGCCGAAATTCCAGCAATTTCGCGTTCAATATTGGCTCTGAGCTCACAAATCGTCGCCGGCTTGTTACTGTAGACCAATGACTTCACATAACCCCAAAACGGGACGGCTTGTTAAATGGGCCGTAAAATGGCCGTAATGCTCTTAAAGTAGCAGCAACAGAACGATTATTTTCATAAAAAATTTGCACGATTTGCAATCGTTGCTCAAGTGTGTAGCGTTCCATGATGAAATGTATACTAATGAAGTTTACAAATGACAAGCGAAAAATAAAAAATATTGCGTCGTTCGCCCTCCCTATCGGAAAAAAGTTGAAGCGCACCTATTGAATAACCCTATAATTGTTTAAAGTGAAGTACTTTCGGTTTTTATACATTTTTCTAAGGTTTTTTTGCTTTTTACATTTTTATAATTTTTTTTTATTGTTAATTTTTTATGATGAAATATACTTTTTAAAAATATCTTCTGTAAAAAATTTTTGGGAATCAAGTTGTTTGGTCATATTTGTAAAACAGTTCCCTCAGTTTTTGTTTTATTTTATACAAATATATAGGGTTTTCCCATAACAGGTGTTATCTATCGCTATCGAGAGATGATTAACGATTTTTTATGACCGGAATTGGGTGGTATTGTTCTGAACAACGTTCATTTTCGGCAAGACGGCGCTACGTGCCACACAAGCAACGATCACCATTGATCTTTTACGGAAAAAGTTTCCGGACCGTGTTATCTCTCGAAGAGGTGATCACAATTGGTCACCGAGATCTTCTGATTTAGCACCCTGTGACTTTTTCTTTGGGACCACATGAAAGTGGAGGTCTACGCTAACAGCTCAGGGTCGATTCAAGACCTCAAAGATGAAATTCGTGAGGCTATCGAGGACATTGGGTAGCCACTTTGCAATTCGGTTATGGAAAATTTCATGAGAAGGACATTTTCCTGTTATTTTCCACTATTAATGGCATACCTTCCTCTTTATAATGAAATAAACATCCGATCATTTCTATTAAAAAATAGCATTTTTCTTTGAATATCAAAATAACGCCTCTTATTAGATAACCCTCTATATTTTAATGGCTTAACTGGATTCCTATAACTTTTAGTGTTATATTCAAATACGCAAAATGCCGTGTATATGGGATTACTGAGCATAGTCTCTGCTATTAATTAAAAAAGAAAGAAAAAAATTTCAAAAATGACAATAAAAATTTTAATAAAAAATAAAGGTTTCCCCAAAAAAATATGTTAAAAACTTAATTTTATTCCAAAAAACAAATTTCTTAGCTATTAATGAAAAAATAAGCGAAAAAAAATTTTTTGAGGTTCAGTGTTTTTCAAAAATGATAATAAAAAATAGTTTTTACCAAAAAAAAATTTTTTTTTAAAACCTATACGTTTTCCAAAAACCAATTTTCGTAGCTTTAAAGAAAAAAATAAGAGAACAAAAATTTTTGAGGTGGAGTGTTTTTCAAAAATCACAATAAGAAAATTTTAATAAAAAAAAAATTTTTTTAAACCTAAATTTTTCCAAAAAATATAATTGATTCAAATTTTTTCTGCTATCAATTAAAAACAAAATTTCAAAAATGACAAAAATTTTAATAAAAAATAAAATATGTCCCAAACAAATTTGTTTTTAAAAAACCTGAGTTTTTGCCAAAAACCAATTTTTTAGCTATTAATGAAAAAATAAGCGAAACAAATTTTTTGAGGTGGAGCTTTTTTCAGATATGACAATAAAAAATAGTTTTTCACAAAACAGAAAAATTTCAAAAAACCTAATCTTGTTGCAAAAACAATTTTCTTAGCTTTAAAGCAAAAAAGCGAAAACAAATTTTTGAGGTGCAGTGTTTTTCAAAAATGTCAATAGAAAATTTTAATAAAAAAAAATTTCAAAAACCTAAATTTTTCCAAAAAATAAAATTATTTCCAAAAACCGATTTTTTGTGCTTTTAATTAAAATAAAAAGTAAAAAAAGAATCCAAAAATGACAATAAAGGTTTTAATAAAAAATGAAATATTTCCCAAACAAATTTTTTTTTTAAAAAGCTAAATTTTTTACAAAAAACAATTTTTTAGCTATTAATGCAAAAATAAGCGAAACTAAATTTTTGAGGTGGAGTATTTTTCAAAAATGACAATAAAAAATAGTTTTTCCCAAAACACAAAAATTTCAAAAACCTAATCTTGTTGCAAAAACAATTTTCTTTGCTTTATAAAAAGAAAAAAATAACCGACAAAAAAAACAAATTTTGAGGTGGAGTGTTTTTCAAAAATCACAATAAGAAAATTTTTGTTAAAAAAAATTTTTAAAACCTAAATTTTTCCAAAAAATAAAAGTATTTCCCCACCCATTTTTTCTGCTATTAATTAAAAAAAAAGAAAAACAACTCAGAAAATGACAATACTAAAATTTTAATAAAAAATAAAATATATCCCAATTTTTTTTTTTCAAAAACCTACATGTTTTCCAAAACACAATTGTCTTAGCTTTAAAAAAAAATAAGCGAAAAAAGTTTGGAGGTCACAATAAAAAAATTGAATAAAAAAAAATATTCCAAAAAATAAAGTTGTTTCAAAACCAGTTTTTTAATAAATATTTTTTCAAAAATAAATTTTTATTTTAAAATAAAATTATTTCCAGAAACCCCATTTTCTTCTAAAAATATTTTTTTTTTCAAAAACAAATTTTTTCCAAACACTCGAATCACCTAAGGTGGAATCTCTCCCATAACGTACCAAACCATACCGTCTCTCACATGCATGAATAAATACCATATCCCATGTACAAGTGCATATCCCACACTTTGAAAATTTTTATTGCTCATAAGCATTACTCTCTCCCTTCGAGTGATATCTCCTCACGTCGTCTTGTTTACAGTACATATGTACATCATTTCATTGTAGCTTCTCTCCCAACTCTTTTTCCACAGTAGGAAGCCCCTAAAACTACATTTTCTTGATAGTTTTATTTTTGAGTTTAATGCTAATTTTAAAATGGCTCTTAAAGTCTGAAATTGAGTTATTTTATTGACTTCAGTTGCAAATTTATGTGACAGATCCTATTGGCAAGGCGATGGTTGTCAAATGTAGCTTTTATGTGGTAACTTGCAAATAAAAATGCAATAAAATGGGAAATAAAATAAAAATTTATGGTGATTCGTAATGAAATATAATTTGCTAATGTGTTGAATAGTTTATTAATAGCTTTGAATTTTCTATAAAAAATATTTCATAAAATACGATGCAAACATGATTACTTGGATTGCTGACATTTCTGTACTGGAATGTTTAATTCTAGGCGGATTACTAGACTCTTGAACACATATATAATTTCCTTTAATTCCGGTTGAAGCGTAGCACCAGAAAACAAGGTGGTATAGAAAGTTTCAATATCCGTTTCCAAGTTGACCAAGTAGAGTAAGCGTGGGCTAGTTCCGCTGGTATGCCAGGGGCGTCTTTATTTGACCTAGGTGCGTCGTAAGACAGCTACTTTACCGAACCTGACCTAATCGGCTCTAAGTTTAGAAATAATAAATTTTTTTTTATTATTTTAATGTTTATTTGCAACAATAAATTAAATTCTTCCATGTTTGAGAAATTAAATAAAATTAAATTGAGTTGTCGCCGCCACCAAAGTTCATTAAAGCTTCCGATTTTCTATGGAATTTTTCATTATTCCATTACATTGTCGATTTCTCTTTGAATAGTTTTTCTTGTAAACTTAAAGGATGTGCGACTTATTTTTTAGCCCAGCTTATTTAAATAACTCCACAGAAAGAAATATGGAATCATCAGATTGGGCAATATCGTTGGTCCACCAAAATTCCCAGAAATTTATAATGAAAATATAATAAAAAAGTAAAAAAATTAATAAATATTATACAAAAAAAACAAAAGTAAAATGAAATAAAATAAAACATATAAAAACCCAAATATTATAAAAATCAAATATAATAAAAGAAAAGAAATAATAAATGCCCTGGCAAATTGTTCTCTGCGCGATGGCTTCACGCAATTGAAGCCATATGCTCTCCCACTCCAACTCATTCAGTATCGATATTAATAATTCTTTCAAAATAGGCCAATGCTGCCCTTGCAGTTTTTAAAAGAAAGTATCCCAATCACATATTTTGAGTACACAGGGCCAGTATACGGTCACTTTCTATAGTTTAATTAGAATTAGAAAACTTTGGTTTTTCGAAACATAATATTTTATTGGTTCAGATATCAGAAATCGTGTAAATCGCCTCTTCGCTTATCAGCAATTTCTTAAAAAAACAAAAACAAGCATTTAGTTATTCAGCTGCAACAAAATCAGACTGGCACCATACGACTTTGGCTGTCAGCTTGAAGGGGTCGTGGAAACATGTCTAATTGGGTTGCATATTTTCATACCATGACGCTGATGGCTCCTATTTGATCTATCCATTAGAAATACCTATATAAATATAGCCTAGATGTTTTCTCAAATGAGTGGCTTCTTCGTGGTCGTCTAGGCAGTGCATTAATCTTTGCAGGTCGAGCAGTAGGTTTGAGTAATAGACATCAGGCGTTTTGGATATTTTATCTGAAATTCATGTTAAAAAAAAAAAACCGAAAACCGAAAAATTAAAAACAATCCTAGAATTTTTTTGTTTTAAAAAATCTTAATTTTTTTTTGGCTAAAAAAATTTTAAAATTTTTCATTTAAAAAAATTTTAAAACTTTTCATTTAAAAAATTTAAAAAATATAAAATCTGATATTTGATAGCGTGAACGAGCGGTTCAACTGTTATCAAAACTGGTCTAAGGCTCAAGTTTATCAAATTATGTCGAGGAAACTCCCCAAAGGAATGCATCGCGCACTGAAGTTTATAAATATTAGCCTAGTAAAATTTGTTTCTCCAATCTCAACTCTTCATACAAATTCCGGTTAATTACAGGCTTTCTTCGTCAGACTTTCTAAACTATTTTTCTAAAATTACTGCCAAAGCAAGTCTGATTTAGAAGTTTTCAAGTCTGATTTAGAAGTTTTCGCGATTGGAGAAATGTAAGACACACTTCACCGCCTGTTGTAATGGAGCATTGCCGTTTTCTACATATATCAACTTTCTACTACAAGCAGAGCTGCAACTTTCTTTACAGTAAGCGCCTAGCTGATTACCACTCCTTTGGGTCAGACTTCGGACGTGAATTCAACATATTTCCATTACAGCTAACGACTTGAGCTTCCTAGTAGCTTCCGAAAATTTAATTTTCTATCAATTTGTAGATATGACCTTTTAAAAAAGATACTCGAACAGAGCGAAAAAAGGCCAGACCCGGATGCTCAATCGATGGTTTTAAAAGAGGTGTCCAACGAAGGGTCAAGAAAGTGGCTATGAAAAAAGGAAGATCTTACCAGCATAAGCACATAAAATTAACATCTTAAAGAATCGCATCAGTTAACTTTTATGAAATGGCGATAGCTTGCATGAGAGCCTCACTAAGCCTTTTCCTCTGCTCCACAAAAACTTTTTTTATATAATATATTTTTTTTGCCGTTTTGTGACATACCAGAAATTGAAAACCAAAAATTGTTATAAATAATCACCGGAATTTATTCCATAATATAGTATTCGTAGATCTTACCGCATACACACATACATAGACACATATTTGTTCATATGTATGCATGCAGGTTAACCTATAAATCTAAAATGTAAGGTAGAAACTACTGGAGCGTAAGAAATATCACTAACAAGCTAAATATTTGAACTAAAAATGATATAACGAGCTGACGGAAAATTGGAAATTGTATAAAATACCTCGATTGCTCGTTTCTATTCAAGAAAAAGAGGTCATTTGCTCATATTTCCTACAAGTGCAACAACAAATCAGCCAATTGAGACATGAATATGGATACATATTAACAGTTTTACGAGGACAGCCATTACTCATACACTTATACATACATACACACACACTTGCATACCTTTGTAGGATGTGTGGAGCTTGTGCAGGTCACATATTTTGGGCAATTTATGGCTTTGCATAAACCAAACTCAAAAAGCATATGTTAAAATATTGTAGCTATTGCATGTGTGTATGTACGAATGTGTGTTGCTTGTGATGTACGAGGTTTCCTTGCATGCTTTATGACCTGCAAAGCACATCATGGCCAACAGGTTGTCTGACAGTACTCATAAGTGCATATCTTACACCTTCACCTACACAAGTGTGTACTCACATATGTACATATATGTGTGTGTGTAAGTGTGTGTATGTGGTCACGTTCCATATGGTAAGGCAATATTTTATATCAAAAAGTTCAATATTTTGAACTCAATTGTTATTTTTGTGAAGGCAGTCGAGTAAATGAAGCAAAAAATACAGCAAAAGCAAGTAAGTACGTGTGTGTGTGTGTGTACACACATACACTTGCATGTGCAAGCACATGTTCAATAATGCCATATAAGAGTGAACATTAAAATTGATTAAAAACTTGTAATTTATAATATTGTCGATTGTTGATACGAAATGCTGTTAAGCAGTGTTTGCCAATTCATGCTGAGTTTATTGAACTTTGAACCCAGGCGCTTGCTGTCAGGGGACACAAAGTACGAGTACAAGTGAAATAAAATAATATGTATCCAAAAAAAATCATAAAAATTGGGGAAAAATAATAGGATGAAATAGAAAATGAAAAAAAGGTAAAAAATAACAAAAATTAAAATTAAAAATGTATACAAAATGAATAGTTTAAAAAAAATTAAAACTAATAATATAAAATAAAAAAATAAGAAAATAAAATGATTGATGAAGGAGAGAATATTTAATAAAAGAACAGAAAAAAAGCTAATTGAATGGGCTAAAAAAATTAATAACAGAAATACCAAATATTAAATAAAATAAAACTAAAGGAAATGAAACAAATGTAATAAAAAATAACATAATAATTTAAAACCAAATAAATAAAGTAAAAAATAAGGTAAAAACTACAAAAGTAAATATTAAATAAAAAAACGAATTTAATTAAATCGGATGGGAAAAATTTTTTTCTTTGGCGACTGAGGAGGTTTAAAATTCCGAACGCATCATCACAGCTGCCGTCACAGCATTGGTATGTCCGGAGATTAAAAAACCCCCGCGTTTTGAACCGTCACCTACCCTGGAACTACTTTCGCATTACTTCAGAGTAGCGACCCAGCGACTATAACATAAAACAAAATAAAAAACTTAATGGAATAAAAAATAAAATTAAATAAATTAAAAACAAAACAAACCAAAACAAAGTGAATAAATTTTAATTAAATCGAATGAAAAGAAAAATAAGAACTAAATAATAATAAAATTAAAACTGTTTCACTTGCAAATTAATAAAACTAAATTAACTAAAAAAATTTAATAAAATTAAATTAGTAGAGAAGTAAAATAAATCAAACTAAAATTAAATAAAAGTATTAAAAAAAAAACAAATTTAATGGTTAAAAAAACTTAATAATAATAAAACAAAATAAGATAAATCAAATAAAGAAAAACAGAAAGTAAAGTAATAAAATAAATAATAAAAAAGGAAATTAAAAAAATAAATTCAAATCGAATTCAATAGATTGAATAGATAAAAAGCAATAAAAAAAATTAGTTGAATTTAGTTGAATTGAAGAGAATGGTAAAGTAATAATAATAAAATAAAATGGAGTAAAATAAAATAATATAAATCAAAGCAAAATAAAATAAATAAAAAATTGCATGAAATAAATAAAAAATTGCATGAAATAAAATTTAAAAAATAAAAATTGAATGGTTAAAAAAATAAATAATTATAAAATAAAAGAAGGCACGTCGGCTCGGGGTTCCTCAAAACGACCTGTGCAGATACTGCGAGGACGAAAATGAGGAAGTATCGAGCAGGCATTTGCTGTGCAGTTGTCCCGGCCTAGCCAGAATTCGACTCGCTCTTCTAGGCCCTCCAACAATTGACAATCTTTCAGTACTCTCGAACCTGAAAATCGAGTCTCTCATTAAATTCTCGAAACGAATTCATATCTTGGACCAAAATCTATAGTAAAAATCTCGGTTAGATGGGGAAATCATATAATATAATGAGCTCTAGGGCAACACAACGGACCCAACTTGCGGTCTATGTGGCACTCCGATGCGGGATCACCCTTAAACCAACCAACCAACCAAATAAAAGAAGACAAAAAAATTTAGTTAACTAAATTAAAGACAAATGAAATATTTTCATAAGAAAATTTAGTTAAGTAAATTAAAGGAAAATAAAATAAATGAAGAAAAAAAATTTAGTTATGTAAAATAAAAAAAAAAAATAAAATAAATTAAGATATAACTATAATTCAGCAAAGTTTAGTAAAGAAAAAGAGTAAAACAACAATAAAAGAAAACAGAAAATTTCAATTAGGAAGGCATCCCTTTAAAAGCAATTTTTACACTATAAATATTCTTGAGTTTTACGCCTATTTTTTCCGTAAATTTATAATAAAAAATAATAATTAAACGTTGTAACAATAAAATTAAGTGGTATCCCTATAAAAAACTGTCCGGCTAAAGGCTTTCTGATGCTTTTCTGTGATCTTATAGATGCCATGATAGTAAGAGTCTATTTAATCCGGCTTCTGCTGTGCCCTGCTAAGACTGTAAACACTGCCTTGTCAAAATTTCCGGGTTCTTTCTCAATGATAGCTGCTGATAGCTTCATCAGCTGCTGTTCTGCAAGCATTTGATCGTAGCTCTACAAATATCAAAGTTTTTTGATTACTACTTCAAGAGTGCTCTGTAATGAGTATTTCATACTTTTGTTTATGTGCTGCCCTAAGCACTCGCAATTTTGTTCTTCAATTATAAAGACGGCTTTCTCCTACGACAATTTTGCCAAATTTGTAAAGTAATTTCAATTTAAAAAAACTTTTAGAATTTGTGTCCCCCTTTGGACTCTAGTATATCAAATCTCGCACGGCTTGCTTTCTATGCCCCTTAGATTTTTTTTATTGCATTTGTCTGCGGTTGCTGTCTGCTGAAATATCAGCAAGACAACGGCAGTGCAATAAATTAAAAAGTTGTGAGCATATCAACAACATCAGCTGCGAACAACGGCTGCAAACACACGGGTAGTGTTGCATGTGAGAAGTTCTACACAGAAGACGAAGCGAAAGTGGCAGGCAAAGGCAACAACTAATCGAAGACAGCGGTGGAGCAAAAGGAGACACAGAGAGGCAACCAAACATAATAAACTTGTACGGATATGTAAAGCGCATATCTTTTTGTTTGTTTTTTGCTACAACAACAAGTAGAACAGCAGTGCCAAACAAATTGCAGACAACATAAAATTTCTAAGAGGAGATGGACTATCTATGAAGTCCTAGCGGCGATAGGTGTGCGAGCGGAACTATTTACGAGCGCATATTAAAATGCGTTGAGAGCTATAAAAATTTGTTGCATACACGCAGAATACAAAGGCACACGCCCATACACATGCAAACATGTGCGTAAGGCTGAAAAGTAGTTTGTCACTCAGGGAGTCTGTCAAAACTGTCGCCACTGTCACTGCCACCGCCACTAAACTACCAGAGTCTACCACACTGACGGCTACAAAAACAATACCATATGAGTAAGAACAATAACAATAACAACAGCTGCCGTGACAAAGTCATTTCCAAGCAACTCAAGACAGCCGACAGTACAAGCGACAGCCTAGACTGCTTGAGCGCGGCGCATAATGAAAAATGTTCGCAAAAAAACAAAAAGATGAAATACAAAAATAAAAAAGAACAATGAATGTTGTTGCAACAGAAGCACGCGATTGCTTTTGTAATGGCAAAGAGCAATTTGCTTACTGCCAAAAAAAGCTACTTAAAATGTAGTAGCTGCAATAAGCAGCAGACAAAGACAAGAAACTGAACGCCTTCGATGGCATTTGCAACATTTAAATTACCAGCTACGCCTAGTCGTTTTGCAAGGCTGCAAGGTTGCAAGGTCTTCCTTCATCAGCGACACTGGCAGTGGTGGCAAGTGGCAGCAACAACACGTTAACAGCATATGTAGACAATTGAATACAGTAGGTGGACTTTGTTGTTATATTGTTGTTGTGATTTTCATTGTTCTTTCTGTTTGCTTGCCGCTTTCTGAGGAGTTAAATGCCACAAGAAATGCATAGTCAGTGAGTGGCACTGGCAGTGCCACTGCCATTCAAGTGGTGAGATAATAATCGCAGACACATTGGCACCAACGATGGGGCAGACGCGTGTAGATATGTATGTGCATGTGTGCGAGTTTCTATTTGTAGGTACCTATTAAAGTGGTGCACAAGTCGACATATATGTGCTTTCAAGTCATTTGCTAAATTCACACAACAATGCAGTGTTTTGTTCTCAACTAACAGTAACAGGCAATAGCAGCTAGAGAGAAAACCAAATCATGCTTTTGCACGACTTGTTTCTCTCTCAGCATTGTCACTACACACATATTTCGGCAAGATAGCAAGAAAAGCAATGACACTGAAAGGCAATGAAAAACAATTCAATTCAAACAAGTGAATTGTGTCAAATGTGGATTATTTACTTACATGAATTCCTGATATTTTAAAATCAAATAGGCAGTTAATGTTTGGTATGATGGTTTTGTAGAATAAAAATTAAATTCTGATTAATATTTGAATATAACTTACACTTTGCCTGCAAATATTCTTCTGCGCACTTTATTGGCTTTTAAATTTACTAAAAGCTGTCTTATTTCATAACTTCAATAGTTTTAAAAATTATTCATCGAAAGTTTACTGTTATTTATTAATATTCTGCCCTTAATACGCAAAAGTGCGCGGGGAGCGAAGAAATGTGTATGTTTGCAATTTTCATACATCTCGAAGGTACACTACGTACATACATACATATGACACCAATTCACACATTGTACTTGATGTCTTTCGGCAAGGCTTGTATGAGAATGTTTTTCTACCATTGCCATGCAAGCATATGAGCAGCGTCGTGCAATTCGTGTACTGTCGATAGAGCCGAAGTAGTATTGCTTGTTGAAGACAGTTTTTCTGCGTTGCTGTTCAAGTTGTGTGCGTACATTGCTTTTTGTCATCACAAACAGTGTCACATGCAATGTGTGACTTGTTGCTTTGTAATAAGCAAGTCATTTGTGCACCACTTTAGTACCTATGCACTCATATACATTTGATATAAATGGAATGGAATGAAATGGAATTGAGCGAAAATAATGGTAGTAAATCATGAGAGCGAAAATGAAGCAGATGAAATGAATGTAAAAAGAGAGTAGCTGCAATTTCGGTGAGAAGGTGATTTTCCCACACCAAAGGCCTACGATATAAAAGGAGATGAGATGAGACTATATGAAATGAGATCAGATCAGATCTAATGAAATCACATCAAATGAGTTCAGATCAGATCATATGACGCCAAATTAGTTAAGGTGAGATGAAATGAGATGAGATGAGATGAGATGAGATGAGATTAAATTAAATTAAATAAAATCAGATCAAATGAGTTCAGATCAGATCATACGAAGCCAGATTAGTTAAGATGAGATGAGGTGAGATTAAATGAAATAAAATCAGATCAAATTAGTTCAAACTAGATCATATAATATTAAGCCAGAATACTTTTGATGAGCTGAGACGAGATTAAATTAAATAAAATCAGATCAAATGAGTTCAGATCAGATCATATGAAGCTAGATTAACTAAGATGAGATAAGACGAGATGAGATGAGATGAGATCAGATTAGATTAGATGAGATGAGATGAGATGAGATGAGATGAGATGAGATGAGATTAGATTAGATGAGATGAGATGAGATGAGATGAGATGAGATGAGATGAGATGAGATGAGATGAGATGAGATGAGATGAGATGAGATGAGATGAGATGAGATGAGATGAGATGAGATGAGATGAGATGAGATGAGATGAGATGAGATGAGATGAGATGAGATGAGATGAGATGAGATGAGATGAGATGAGATGAGATGAGATGAGATGAGATGAGATGAGATGAGATGAGATGAGATGAGATGAGATGAGATGAGATTAAATTAAATAAAATCACATCAAATGAGGTCAGATCAGATCATATCATAAAATTCGACTAAATTAAATCTAATGATTTGAAATCTGATCAGATCGGATCGAGATGAAATAAATTTAAATAATTTAAATAAACTAAAGAAATCGTATGAAATAGAACTGCCATCAAATAAAATAAAATGTAATAAAATTAAACCAAAGTAAACAAGGAAACAAGGAAATAGTGCAGAAAAAAGGAATTGAAGCGAAATTAAATTAATAATTGCATTAATGACATGAAAACAAAAAAAAAAAATGTGGTTAAGCGAAACAAAATGAATTAAATCAGAAGTGAAAAAAGTAAAATAAATTAAATTACCGCATGTCGCTTGTTCACTTAAAAAAAAAAATACGCTGCATATTATATTTAATTGTTGTTTCTTCTTCTGGTTAAGTTGCGCGTGCACATTTAAAATTAAATTAAAAATCCTATTAAAATGCCAATTACGCTGACAGCAAAACTTACAATAAGAAGCCAAAGCAGTGACACTTGTAGCGCCATATAAGGCAACAATAGATATGAGACGCCATGTGGCACTGTCATATACACGCACGCATACATATGTACTTATAAGTGCATATGCTTGCATTTCTGCAACTTCACGGCAACACTGTTAATTGCAATTGTGACAACAACAACAATCAGCATACAAAAGTAAATCTAGTAAAGTAATAGTAAGAAAAATAAATAAATGCCAGTGCGCAAAATATTCTTTACTGGCAACGCGTACCACATGTTGCACATTGCCACATGCATCGTGCCATCTACATCAAATAGTTACTCGTATTGTGGCAACTGCGCCGCGCACGTTCATAATAAGCTCTAATATGTTATGGCACTAATTATTGTGTGTTGCTACTTCTTGTTGTTCTCTCCTTTTCTTCTGTAAGTACTTCAAAGTGCTCTCCGCTGATGCCTTGCCGCCTGCCTCATTGCTGACTTTGTTGCTTTAAATTGTTAATGTTACTGATAGTGAAAAGTAGTCGCGGCAGCAAATGCGTCTAATTAAATTATGACAGGCTCACTGAGAGGCGGCATAGACCAGCAACCGTTTGAGGTTCCGCAAGTTGTGGAGTTCTGTGAATCACTATCAGCGTGAGCCGCCAAATTCTTGCAACAAATTGGGTTTTATCATATTTTCGCGATATTTTGAGGGAAATCATAGATGTTGCGCGGGTAGCCATCGAGCATGTGTGGGCTTTAGGTCCCTGAAGAAGGATTACGCAATTCTTTATTTATTTTAAGAATGGAGTCGAGAGAAAAACACAAACATCAAGTGTTTGGGGTGCATTATCGTCTGCTGCACCAAAATATTTTTTTGTCCAGTTTTATTTAATTTTATTTTATTCTACTTTATTTCATTTTGTGTAATTTTATTTATTTTTGAACTTTTTCACTCTTATTTGGTTAAACTAATTTCAATTTTTTATGTTGTTTATTGCTTATTTTTATTTTTTATGATTTTATATTATGTTATATAATGTTATGTTAACTTATGCTACGCTATGTTATCTATTACATATTTTTATGCTCTTTTATTTTGCTATAATTTTGTTTTTTAATTTCAGTATTTTTAATTTTTTCAATATTCAAATGAAAGCTTGGCACTTCTTCTTAAAAATAATGGCTAACTTTTAATAGAGAAATAAAATTTCATGATTTAAATGTAACAAAAAAATTCAAACAATTTAAAAAAGACATTTCAAACACTTTTTTTTAAATAGTTTCATTTAGTCTTTTTTTTAATTTTTTTATACATTTTTTTTACGATTTTCGAAATCTT
This sequence comes from Anastrepha fraterculus, assembly GCA_037575425.1. Lineage (NCBI taxonomy): Eukaryota > Metazoa > Arthropoda > Insecta > Diptera > Tephritidae > Anastrepha > Anastrepha fraterculus. Next base: position 16,374 of record JAYXIM010045522.1, read on the forward strand.
TAATTTTTTTTTTGTTATACTCGAATAAAAGCTTGGTATTTCTCTTTTAAAACGGTACATAATTTTTTGTGTAGAGACAAAATTTCATTTTTTTCGAATTAAAAATTTAAAAATTTTTTTTTTCAAATTAAAATTAAAAAAAAATTTTTTTTTAATTAAAAATTAAAAATTAAAAAAAAATTTTTTTGTTGGTAAAATTTGGGTAGTTTTAATTTTCTCTATATGTTTAAAAGAAAGCTTGGCATTTTTTCTTAAAAATAATAGCTAACTTTTAATTGAGAGATAAAATTTCATGATTTAAATGCAAGAAAAAAAAATCGAACAATTTGTTTGTTGCTCGAAATTTTAGATTTGTGTAAAAATTAAAAAACAAATAACTTTTTTTTTGTAAAATTTCGACATTTTTTTATTTTTAGTATTTTTTCTTAAAAATAATGGCATACTTCTAATTGATTGATAAAATTCCATGATTGTAAGAAAAAATTCTAACATTTTTTTTGTTAAATAATATTTTTGAATTGTTTTATAGGTTTTTTTTTTTTCGAAATTTTTGATTTTTTCATTTATGTAGTTTTTTTTTACTTTAATTTAATATAGCTTAATTTTTTTAGGTTTTTTATTTCATTCGCTATTGCATTATGCTTATGTTGAATGTTATGCTATGCTATATTATGTGTGTTATACTATTTTACGTTATAAAGGGTGGTTAAGTTTCAAGAGCCGGGGTTGATTTTGAATAAAATACAATTTTTTTAGGAAACTATTGTCATTTTTCTTTATTATGATAATATTGGTATGGCTCAATTACGTATGGAACAAAATATCGGCCAAATGGCCGCCACGGCCTCGGCGGCACACCTTCATCCGATGGTCCAAATTTTCGATGACGCTGAGGCATAATTGAGGTTCTATGCCGTTAATGTGCCGAATTATCTCATCCTTTAGCTCTTGAATTGTTGCTGGCTTATCGACGTACACCTCTTCTTTCAAATAACCCTAAAGAAAGAAGTCCAATGGTGTCGTTGACGTTTAGGTGTGGTTCACATTCAACATATGCCCTTGAAATCTAACCACCCTTTATTTTGCTTTACTAAGTCATCTATGTTATTGTATATTAATTTATGTTTTACACGTAAATTTATTTTATTTTTTGTTTACCTTATTTGATTTCGTTTTATTTGAATATTTTAGTTAAATTTATTTTATTTAGTTTTATATCATTTTTCATATGTGTTTTATTTTTTTGTTTACATAAATTTAATATTTTTTGAAGTTTTTTATTTCATTTTCTTATATACTATGCTTATGTTAAGTGTTATGCTATGCTATGCTATGGTATGTGTGTTATATTATATAACGTTATACTTTGCTATGTTATTTATGTTATGTTCCATGCCATCTTTTATAATATTATATTTGTTATGTTATATTATGCTTTGTATGTTATTTATGCTATGTTGTGTTACTTTATGTTATGCTTTGCTATGTGATCCATGTTATGGAGTGTTAATTTATGTTTTACACGTACATTTATTTCATTGTGCTTCATTTATTTTTTCCTTTTTTGGTGTTTTTGTTATTAAGTTATTGGGTTTTCTTTATTTTATTTTGTTTTATATAATTTTTCATTTTCATTTTTTGTAGTTTTTTTTTTTTACTTTAATTAATTTTAATTTAATTTTTTTAGGTTTTTTATTTCATTTTCTATTATGCTATGCTATGTTATCTGTGCCGTGTTATGTTTGTTCTGTTATGTTATGTATTACCTTGCTATGTTATTTATGTTATGTTCTATTATGTTATTTCTATTATTTATAACATTATGTTTGTTATGTTATGTTACGTTATGCTTGGCTATGTCATCTATGTTATGGTACATTAATGCATGTTTTACACGTAAATTTATTTTTTTACTTTATTTTTAATTTTTGTTTTTCTTATTTGATTTTGTTTTATTAGCTTATTGGGGTTTCCTTATTTTATTTAGTCTTATTTCATTTTTCATGTTCGTATCATTTTACGTATTTTTTTGGTTTACTTAAATTTGTGCCACTTGATTTTTTTCACATTTGATTTGATTTTATTTTCTGTTACTTCATTTGCATTTCTTAAATTTCACTATTTTTATTTTATTTTATTTTCTTCTATTTAATAAGTAATTACATTTAGCCAGCCAACCAAGGGTTACTAATGCGTTTCGCTTGAAATCCACTGAGCGCACACCACTAAAGTTATGACTCATACGAGTATCCTCTTACTCCGTTGTGAGTCTGCCTATGCGGAAGGCTTTCAAAAATTATTAAATTTTATTCCTAACAAATGTTTTGTCTAGCTCACCAAATTTAACACACATACTTGCATACATTTACATTCATTAACAGCAAGCGATCCATACACAGGCATTCCCCTTCAACGCAATGCCTTACATTCTTGGCGTTACTGCAAGCATAGCTTTCAGTCATAACTTCTTTCTGCGTAGCATTGCAGGCTCCATGAAGTTGTTTATTTTTCGAGAGGATGCCAAAAAACCAACACCAATCCTTCAAACAAATGAGCAAATACCATTTCAAAGGAATATCCTGAATTCTAAAAATATTTCACTAAGTTGGTTTAATGTTTCTCTAGGGGTTGCACTTTTTTCCATTTACCCTGTTTTTTCCTGTTTAGCCCCCTGTTGCATGCAAAGTATATTTACGTGTAGAGGCTGTTCATTTTACTCTATTCTTATTATTTTCGCCTTTGGCCATTTGTTCGCGCTTTGCCTTTAATGCGCAACGTCTGTTTTTCATTGATAAGCCGACGATGCGTTGAAAAGCGTTTTGAATTGAAGTTTTTTGTGCGGCGCATTTGAAATGCTCATTCACAGCTATTGCAGATTTCTTTTCTTGTTTGCGCTTTAGAGTAGACTTCTTTTTGGTAGCACTGCTTTTGGTGTTTTTGTTTTTTTTGTTTGTTTTGAGGGGGAACAGATAGTGACCAGTGAATTAAAATTAGCTGCAGTGAAGTCTTTTTGAATGCACTGTTTAGTGCTTTGTTCTAGAGCTAAAAGAAGGAGGTTGAATGGCGAAAAAATCCATGTTTACTTTTTTTCACAAATTAAGATTTTTTACGCATTGGAAATTTTGTGATGCAGCTTTCAGCTAATTCGATTGAAGTGTTCAAAAGACGCCAATGGTGCTTCGGATATACTTATATTTACCATACATATGCACATACTCGTATGTATGTATGCTCTTTAGTGTCTTTAAAAACTGCCCTATCTCTTTAGAACCACAAGATTAAGGCATTTATTGGCGTTGAATACTAATTTGAACCTTCAGTACTACAAAATAAAAATTCTTCTTTGGTATTTACTGAAAAATATTAAATTCCCTATTTCACTCTGGTAGTTCAAAAACCTGCTTACAGGATTAGAAGTTGGCTATGGCACACTAACATGATAACTAATCTTTCTGTAACTAATAATAAAAGCATTTGCAAACCTTAGAAAGACATTCACGGTTTTTGAAAGGCACTGACTTCACCAAACACAAAACTGTGAAAGGACTTTTTTCGTCTTGAACCTGAGGCAGAAAAATTTAATTCACATCTGCAATTTGCCTCATGTCTTTGTTATATTTTCTGTAACACTATTGAACTTTTTCATAAGCACATGCAAGATGAAGAGGTACAAATTCCATTACCTGTGGAGCAAACATTGCCAAGCGTACCGGCCTTAAAGCCTCATAGTTTTAATTTTGGTGAAAATTTGTGAAAATGTTTTTATATACGAGTACAGTAGCGTAAATTGAGTTCAAGCGAGGCAGGAAAAATTGAGTGTTTGCCAGATATAGGAATTCAAAAGTTTTATGCCTTCTGAGCAAATCCCGTCTCTCTGAATTATACGACAAACAGTTCAGAGTCCAAATCAAAGTAATATAGATATTTCCGACAGATGTTTTCCGGCTTTCCGATAAAAAAACAATTTTAATATTTTCTAAACTTCTTTAAAAATTTTTTTTTACCAAATATTTTGAAATTTTTTATTTCTTTTTTAATTACGCTGAAACGAAAGCTTGAAGCCTTCCTTTAAAATGACTCCTAAACCACCACCTTCATGAAGATAAAATTTCATAAATGAAATGTAAAAAAGCAAAAATCTATTTTTTTTAATTGAGAAGGAAAGAAATTTTTATTTTTGTAAAATTTCGACAATTTTGCATTTTTTTCTATACCCAAATAATTCCTGGGAGTAATTCTTTTAAAATGATAAATAGCTTTTTATGGAGAGACAAAATTGTATGATTAAAATATAAAAAAAAACACAATTCTTTTTTCACAAATTTCGAATTTTGGACTTTTTTGAAAAATTTTTTTTTAATTTTCAACAGTTTTTGTTTTGTTTTCTGATTTTCTTTAATTGCGGCTAAATATGGTTTTTAATTTCGTGATTTCAATATATATAAAATTCAAAGAGGTTTTTTGGTGAACATTCTTTTTTCAAATTTTCAACATTGTCTTTTTTCGTGTTTTATGATTTTGTTTAATTGCGCTTACATTTTTTTCAATGTAAGAAAACAAATTTAAAAAACATTTAAAAATTAAAAATTTTTACAAAAAAAAAATTTTTTTATTAAATTTTTTTTGTTGTTTCGTTTTCCAATTTCAACATTCCTGCTTTTTTTAAATTATGCTCACATGAAAGCTTGACGTTTTTCCTTTAAAATGATACCTAAATTTTTATGGCAAGACAAATTTTCAAGAATGCAATAAAAGTAAAAGGTCGAAATTTTTGTTTCAAATTAAAAATTAAAATATATTTTTTCGAAATTTTTTATTTTCTTAAAATTGTGCTCAAATGATTGGTCGGAGTTTCTCTATTAAACTAATAGCGAACATTTAATGGATAAATTAAATTATCAGAATGAAATTTAAGAAAATGAATTTTTAAATTTTATTCTAATTACTTTGTATTGTATATTTTTATAATTTTTTTAACATATAATATTTCAAATTTATTATTTTGTTTTTAAATTATGCTAAAATTAAAACTTGGAATTACTTCCCTTAAATTAATGCCTTACTTGTTGTGGAAAGATGAAATTTAATGATTGAAATGTAAAAACAACTCAAAATTTTTTTTTTAAATGATTTTAAAAAATTTTTTTATACAAATTTCAAAGTTTCTTTTGTTGGAAGTTTGCTCAAATAAAAGCTTGACATTTTGGCTTTGAAATGATTCCTAATTTTTTGCGGAGAGACAAAATTTTATGATTGAAAAATATATAAATATATTTATTTTAATTTTGTTCAATTGAAAGTTTGGGATTTTTTGCTTTAAAATGATACCTAATTTTTTGTGGAGAGGCAAAATTTCATGATTGAAAAGTAAAAAGAAATTCTAAAAATATATATATTTTTTTTAATTAAAACTTTAAATATTTTTCAAATGAAAGTCTGAATTTTTTTCTTTAAAATAATGCTTCACTTTAAATGGGGGAGGAAAATTCCAGAATGAAATTTAAGAAAAAAAAGTGCGTGTGATGTAGAAAACAAAGAAAGGGAGGGAGAGACCCGAGAGAGAATGATAGCGAGAGAGAGAAAGAGAGAGAGAGAGAGAGAAAGAATATATATCTAAATAAATACACAACATTTGCAGAGAATACAAATAGACAAAATTTACAAATAACGGAGAAGGCTCGACCGGTGTAGGTAAACGCCGGACACAAATCGTGGCAATAACGCGCACTACTCCGAGCGTTTATCACCTGCACAAACGCAGCGGTTCCAGGACCGCGGCAACGGCACAAATTACCGCAAGGCAGTACCAATACCGGAATGGGTAGCACTTTATAGTACGCACAAGCCAGGAAATGGAAATAAGCGCCAAAAAGTAGGCACCAAAAAAATGCCAACAAAATAGGGACCAAAAACGCCCCAATCAGTATTCACCAAAAATATATTTCTTACAAATTTGCACCAACAAAAAACGAGCGCCAAAAAGTAGGCAGTGTTATTTCTCACAAGAAATTAGCAACCACAAATCTCAGGAAAAATAGCCTAAGTATATCTAAGATATATATAAGCTCTTATAGCTCTCTGTCTCCTTTTCCTCTACGTTATATCTTTTTTCTCTCTCGCGGAACGAAAATGCCCAGAACGTTGCATGGCTTTGATATTTTACTCTTCATTCTCGCTCGTAACTTCAAAAAAATTCTAACTATTATATTCTATGTAAAATAGTTTTTATTTATGTTTTTTTTATATTTTCTTGTTTTATATGTTTTATATATATATATTTTTTTAGTTTTTTGTATGTTTATTTTCTATTGTTTTACGAATTCTGTTTTTTTTTTATTTTTTTATAAATGCTTTTGGTTGTTTTCCAAATTTCGACATTTTTGATTTTGTTAATTAGGCTGAAATGGTTCCTCGGTATTTTTCTATTAAATTCTTTCCTAACTCTTAATAGAGAGATAAAATTTCAGTATTGAAATCTAAGAAAATTAGATCGAACAATTTTCTTAAATTTAAATTAAAAATGTTTTCTTGAGAATTTCGACAATCCATGACTGAATTTAGTCAATTAACTTAAACTTAAAGCACATGGATATCTTTTTTTTTTATATGAGAAAACGAAGTTGGAAATTCCTTTATTAAAACAATTTTTTTTTTATTTAAATTTTTTTTTTATTTCGACATTCAAGATTATTTAGTATGCTAAAATTAATGTTTCCTTCGTATATATGCCTTAAGATGACAACTAAGTTTTTGTAGAGAGATAAAATTTCATGATGGAATTTTGATGAGGAGCTCTTCCGCCACATCAGGCGACTATTGATCAACGCATAGAGTAAATTTATTTATTTTTAACAAAAACTATTTCTTAGTTGATTAATTTAAATTCAAAACACTTATCCTACTTTTTTTTTCATTTTTCCTATGATTAGAAAAAGTAGCTACTCAAATGAAATTAAAATTCCATTCCACAACACTTTTAAATTTTCCACTCACACTTCGAAACCGCAAACTACTACGAAATGCAAGTACTTCAGTATTTTGAGAATGTCATGAGAAAAATCTCAGCACTCAGTGCAGTTCTTTCAAAAATGCGCGCATCAGACGCCATGAAAGATTCAGCTTTGGTTGCATTCCAAAAGCGCAGCGTTTCAGCAGAGAAAAACTTTGCCACAAACCTGAGGAGACTTGTTCGCACAGCCACTTGCAAAGGAAACAGTCGAAACCACAAGAAATTGTGCAGACTGCAGTAGAGGAAATTAAAAAAGGAGTATCAAAAGAAAGCAAAGAAGGAAATGAAAAAAGAATAGCGGCAACGAAGGGCAACGGAGATGGAAGCGGGGAAACGGTGCTACAGCTCGACTTGCATTTAATTTGCAATTTTAATTTACAGTTTTACTTACCATTTGCTTCTGATTGAAGTATCTGTTGCTGTTGGAGATTTCACAGTGGGTTTTGCTGTTGCTTTTTTTTTTGTTTGTTTGTACTTTTTTGTTTTTCTGTACTTCTGCTCTGAATGGCAAAAAAGGGTCGTGTTGATATGTCCTGTGGTTATTTTCTACTTAACATTTCAATTCATTAGAATTAATTCATTGTAGAAGTTGCTTAGCTGATTCTTTTCTATTTGTTGCTGTTGTTTTTGGGTTGTTTGCATGATTTACTTTTTCGTTTTATTTCTTTTATATGATTTCGTCGATTTTTCCATTTGCTGTCAAACAAGTTGAACATCCTAATGATGCTGATGTACAATACGTTTCAGCTGGCTGCCTGTTGGCGGTGCGAGGCGAAAATCTCAAAACGGCCTGAAGCTAGACAAAATATTCTATTGTGCAAATGTTTCCTGCTACAAGTTTGTGTATCCCTTTGAGCTGCTGATCCCGTGACTCACCACTTTGCTATCCAATAGGATTTATTAAGCATATGCTTGGCGGTGTACGTGTATGTATGGGTGTGTGTGTGCAAGTGTTTATATGTCTACTCACCCAAATGAATGTTTTTGCAGGTAAATTAGCAGCAGCTGCTTTTGTGTCCGCAGTCTGAATGCCAGTTACAGTTTTAGCTCCATTTCGCAGGTTGCTTATACGTCCTGCCACTTGCTGGGCGTTCGGATGTTGGTTGGTGGTTGGTGGGTGGTGGTTACCCATCCACGTTGCTGCGTACCTTTCAACGGCTTTCATAGCTGGCATTTAACGTTGTTTTCCACTCTATGACAGCTGCTGAAATCATTCCCTACACACACATACACGCACACCCATACATGCATAGATACACTCATAGAATATTCGTTACCTCACAATCGCTTGCGCCCGTTTGCTTACTTACATACTTGCTCTTGTTGTTGTCTGCCACACGACCTATTCAAATTAAATGAAGTAAATTCCAAACTTTCATTCCTATGACCGCTGCATTCGCAGCGAAGGCTTAGGGCCGCTGCCAGCCTGCCTGGCTGACTGACTGTCTGAATGCCTGCCTGCCGGCTGTCTCTTGTTTGCCATTGCGCTCATCTACAACACGTCTGTTGGTAGCCGTGGCAACAAAAGCAGGCGCCTCATGCTCTACCCGCCACATACATCGCGTAAGCATGTGGCAGAGTGATATTTGTGCTGGCGGCGCTTACTCTATAACTGTCTATGTATGCGTGTACATGTGTTGAATAACTGTTTACAAGACTCTGACTGACTGCTAGCTTATTGGTTTGCGCGCGGCGGTTGACTGTCGTTTGTGTTGTTGTCTATTTGCTTGTGTCTTACCGGCGCGCACCGGTGGCATCAACACCGGCAGTGACAGTGGCAGTGGCAGTTGTAGCAGCAGCAGCCACGGCGACACGGGCTTTCCGCCCTTTGTTTGTTTTGTTTGTAAATATTTACTACTCGAACTCCACTCTTCCGTCGGCTGTTGGAACAACTTCGAGTATCTGTGTATGTAGTTGTGGAAGCATTATTGACGTGTTGTAACATGGTAATAAATCAATCGAAGTGGTGCAACATGTGTGCACTGGAGTTCGGAATTAGTACTGGGAGTTAGCGATCGACGGCCTCGTCAACTTTACTAAACATTTTTTAAAGGCGCAAAAATTAGTATTTTGGGTATGAAATGCCTCAATTTTAATTATTTCTATTTTTCTACAGTAAAACGCAAATTAGAACAACTCTAAGAACTTGGCTGAACGGTTAGACTCCTCTGAAAAAATTATTAGTTTTGATTGGAATTTTTTCCCCATTAATATTTCTTATTGAATATCATTTTTAGGATGTTTTTTAAACATTCGGAAATTATTTTTATTTTTATCGGATTTACTTTTTCCATCAACGTATCCTCTTTTTAACGTTTAAGCATTAGCAACAAAAAAATTTTAAGTAAAATAAAAAAAATGCGAGCCCGAAAAAACAGTTGGTACGACGAGGAATGTCATGCTGTCGCAGAAAGGAAAGATGCTGCCACGGTGCGATCGGACGCAACGCGAGCCATGTGGGATTGCTACCGACAGAAGAAACGAGAGGCCGAAATACGTGAGCGCGAGGAGCTTGAGATGCTGGCCAATAGGAACAACGCCTGAAAATTCTATTAGAAAGCCCGCGGCTTACAGAAAGTTTCATGACCGGGGCGTTTTCCTGTCAGAACAAAGACGGTGATCTAGTGACTGACGTACAGAGTATACTAAAATTATGGAGGGAACACTTCTCGGACCTGCTAAATAGTAATAGCTGCGCATGTCACAGAAAATGTGAAGATCCCGATACCCCAATCGCTACCCGACCATGACGAGGTGAAAATAGCGATATCACGGCTAAAGAACAACAAAGCCGCGGGCGCCGACGAACTGCCGGCTGAGCTATTCAAACATGGCAGCAAGGAGCTGGTAAGGTGCATGCATCAGCTTCTATGCAAAATATGGTCGGATGAAAGCATGCCTGCCGATTGGAATTTAAGTGTGCTCTACCCAATTCATAAAAAGGGAGATCCCGCGATCTGTACCAATTACCGCGGGATTAGTCTTCTAAATATCGCCTAAAGGTCACCAGGTTCTAGCGAGCGTATTGTGTGAAAGGCTGAAGCCGCCGTCAACCAACTGATTGGACCTTATCAGTGGGGCTTTAGACGTGGAAAGTCCACCATCGACCAAATATTCACAATACGCCAAATCTTGGAAAATACCCATGAAAGGAGAATCGACACACACCATCTTTTCGTCGACTACAAAGCTGCATTTGTGACAGTACGAAAAGGAGTTTCCTGTATGCCGCGATGTCTAAATTTGGTATCCCCGCAAAACTTATACGGCTATGCAAGATGACGTTGCTGAACACCAGCTGCACCGTCTGAATTGGAAGGACCTCTCCGAGCCGTTTGATACCAAACGACGTTTCAGACAAGGTGACTCGCTACCGTGTGACTTCTTTAACCTCATGTTGGAGAGCTTCATACGAGCCGCAGAACTTAATCGTTTAAGCACAATATTTTATACGAGCGGACAAGTGTTGGCGTATGCCGATGATATTGACATCATCGGCCTTAACAACCGCGTTGTTAGTTCTGCCTTCTCCAAACTGGATAAAGAGGCAAAGCGAATGAGTCTGGTGGTGAACGAGGACTAAACGAAGTACCTCCAGTCTTCAAACAAACAGTCGGCGCACTCGCTTATCGGTACCCACGTCACTGTTCACAGTTATAATTTGGGGTTGTAAAAGACTTCGTGTATTTAGGGACCAGCATTAACACCGATAACAATGTCAGCCCTCAAATCCAACGTAGAATCTCTTTTGCCAACAAGTGCTAGTTTGGACTAAGTAGGCAACTGAGCAGTAAAGTCCTCTCTCGACGAACAAAACTAACACTCTACAAGGCTCTCATCATGCCCGTCCTAACGTATGGCGCAGAAGCGTGGACGATCACAATATCCTCCGATGAAGCGACGCTTGGAGTGTTCGAGAGAAAGATTATGCGTAAGATTTTTGGACCTTTGCACGTTGGCAACGGCGAATATCGCAGACGATGGAACGATGAGCTGTATGAGCTTTACGACGACATAGACATAGCGCAGCGAATAAAGATCCAGCGGCTACGTTGGCTGGGTCATGTCGTTCGAATGGATACAAACCCTCCGGCTCGGAAAGTATTCGATGCGGTACCAGCTGGTGGTAGCAGAGGAAGAGGAAGAGCTCCTTTGGGCTTGGAGAGATCAGGTGGAGAAGGACTTGTCTTCACTTGGTGTGTCCAAATGGCGCCGGTTAGCAAGAGAAAGAAACGACTGGTGCGCTTTGTTAAACTCGCCCAAAATCGCGTAGTGGTTATCGCGCCAATTAAGAAGAAGATAGTTTTTTTTTTTATTTACGGCATATTGCAAATTACAGTTTTTGCAGAATTTCATATTTGAGCGAAAAAATTAAAATATCAAAACAAAATTTTCTTATATATTTTTTATTTGCTTATTTTTTATATTAATTTTTTTATAAATTTTTTTAAATTTATTTCTTTTATATATATATTTTGTTAAATTTTTTTATTAATTTTGTTTTTAATTTTATAAAAAATTCCTAATCAATTTGAAGAAATAAAAAAAATTAATTAGAAATTCCATGTTTTTTTTGTAGTTTAAGAAGAAAGATTTGTGTACTTATTGTACTTAATTTGGGGTATCGAAGCAAAGGTAAACAAATAATGAAAATACAAACAAATAATGCAATTGAATTGAAACTGAAAACAAAACTTTTGAAACTGAAAATAAAAACTTGATTTAAGTTTTCCAGTTTATAAGAATTTTTATTGTGTAGTTAAGTCTAGTTTAAACTCTTAATGTAGTTTTATTTTGAATGAACTGCTTTTTTTTATTTAAATAAAAAATAATAAAATTGAAAAATCTTACTTTTCCAAAAAAATTATAGCTTTAGAGGTTATAGAGTTTTGCTTAAAAATACTTCTTTTTTTTAATTAACTGTTTTTAGCAAAGAAAATCTGGCAACACTGCGTCGGAAGCACAAAATCTTTTCGTTTTGAAGGTTACAGTTTTTAGCTTGAAAATACAGTTTTTGTTTTTTTAATTTATAAGTGCTTATAAAAAAAATTGTGGCAACATTGCATTTAAGGCACAATAACTGATATTTTGGTGCGCTAGCGGTTTGACAGTCAACTAGCGTTTTGCGATCACCAATTTTTAGAGTTCATGCGATTGGGCCCCATTTCACATGGTTAAGTACTACACACTAGGCCAGTTATTACGCGCCCTGCTTCACTGAAACGCCACCTGAATGACCCTAAGCTTTAGCTGTTCTGCGATATTTTCCCTAAAGTTAAACATTTAATTCACTTTAGTATTTCGTCCTTTTCCCCCAACATTTCCATATTGCTTTCTGATCATTTTTTCTCTTTATTTCTTCAAATTTAACTCCACCAATGTTACCACTTTCAGTTTGCATCCTTGAGCATTTCGCTTGCCTACCGAAAATGGCCTCTAAGTAACCACAGTAGTTATTTATCAGTTCACTAAATTTTATATTTCTTTTTCTTACCTCTTCGCATTGTAAAATTTAAGATTTATTTCTTACTGCTGGATGACTCCTTCCAAAATTTTAATCACCTTCTGCAAATAGTTTGCGGCAAAATTTCTCTTGGATTTCCAACAAATGAAAACCGCAAATTTCATCTGTACAAAAGCACCTAAAGTATATAATAAGTAACTGCAGTGCTAAGCCAGTCACTAACAGAAATTTATTTTTCAAAATGTGGTTTTTTCAAAATTACCCGCAGGCCACTGCCTGTAAGTACTGGCAGGAAGCTGAGAAAGTATTTAAAAAGGAAAATAAATGTGAAACGCAAAATTGTGAAAAGTAAATTTTGTGTTCTCATCCTTAGCTGCAGTGTTGGCCGCTCAAAGTCACTTCACTGTCTCCTACTTTATTTCGTTTTTTTTTCCTACTCTCATGTAAATGTATAAAATTTTATTGTTAAAGCTAGCGCAAGCTGGAAAAGCTCAACTGCACTTAGCGCTTCATTATTTCGCCTTTCGCAATTTTTCACTGTTGACATTTTTGTGCGCGACACTAAAACCGACGTTTATGTGTGCTGGGGGTATTCACAACAGTTTCGTTGATTCTTAGTAGTATTGGAATTTTTTTGAAGGAGCTAAGAATAGAAAATAAAAGCAAAAAGCACTTTAAGATGTTAATCAAAATTTCTTTTGTGCGATCTACTCATCATAGTACCTCATCCAAACCCAGTTCCCTTAAACAACCTAAGATGGAGCTGGGTTGGGCTGAGCAATGGTGCCCTTCTTCCAGTTGTACTAAGTCGAGATGTCTACTCCTTCTTTAATCTATGGAATCGCATTCGATAAGAAGGTTTGTTGGAGTTTTAGGAGCTTTTTTCGCAGAAACGACAGTAATTAGTGAACCGTATCCCGAGTCTGTGCAGATGGCTACTTAACCTGCAGTGGTCCATGAGAATGTCAGTAAGCATTGGTTGTTTGTCCTTAGGGACGCTAAAGATATGTTTAAATCTCTTTTGCTTATATCCTCCCATTAAGGAGTTAGTCTGGCATAGACCAACAGTTTAGTGCCAACTTGATCTCGTAGCTTAGCTCTTCGCCGTTTAGCACTTCTTTGATGTGTGCGGTGCTATGACCTCAAATCCTATTAGTAGGGAGCCAGAAGGAGAGAAGGGATTGTTTTAGTGGCCACAACACTCGACGCAGTAGACGACGGTTGGTGTAAGTGCGAAGGCCCTTACCCTGAACCCTGCCTCATCCACCAAAAAAATCAGTTTCGTTTGGAAGATGTGAGGAAAACTACCCACTGGCACAGAAGGCTTTATCTTGCCATAAATCCCACGGTCTATATCTTCTGGTTTTTACAACCTATCCGTATACTAGTACAGGGTTTGGAGTTTTCTTTCAAGAACAGGTGTATTCCAGTTGGTCTTGGTTTCCAGTTCCACACTTCTTCCTTATACAGGGCCTATGCAGGTTCACTAAAGAAATTTAGGAGCATTAAAGTAGCACTAAAGGGATAACACCCTTTTCTTTTACCTTCCCTTCAAATTGAAACTATTGTGTTTGGCTTATGAAACGCAACAAGTTGTGAAAAGTTTAGGAACCTGGGTCTTCAAGGTGGTTGCAAAAGTACTTAGAGAAGTTTCTGCATCGCATCTCAGCCAAACCTGGACAGTGACAGGGGTAGTGTGCAACACTCTCAGCCTTTTTCTCGTCTCTACAGCTGAAACCGAAAATTTTGGATCTGAAATCAATCTTCTTACGGGAAAGTATTTTAACGTACCGACTATTGAAATGACGGAGAAGCGATTAAAATCCATTAGCGATTTATAATTTTTTCATTGACTTTAAGCCAGATTTGCTTTGCTGTCTAACAATTCGTTTCTGTAGCCCATTTATGATTTAGAATTGGAGTGGATCGAAATTATGGATGACCGGAAACTTTCCAAGCATTCAAGCGATATTGCCCTAAAGACTTAAGTTCTAGAGAGGGGCTCAAAGGTTAGGTACAGACAGATGGCGTGGGGATTATTTACTTCTCTGCAATCTTTTCAAATTTATAAAAAATCTTAGCAGTTTGTCGGGTGAAAGTGAATATGACCCGTCCATCCTCAGTACATTCGACGCAAAAGTGAAGCATCTAAGTCGAAAGCCAGACAGTAGTGGACCAAATGCTCTGTCTTGTCCTCCAAACAAGATGAAGACATTGAATCTTCGACGGTGCCTGAGGTGATATGTCGCCCCTATGAATTGTGTTTCTTAATTAGCCTTAACCCTATCAGGGTTCGAGTTAACACTTCTGGCAGTCCTATTAAAGAAGCACTTGGTTGTTTTGCAGGTATTAATACTGCACCGAGCTTTATTAACGAAATCCTTTATGTTTCTAACGGTTCCCACTATCTGAGACTCTCAAGCTGGCTCCAGCTCAATTGGACGCTCCAAAGACTTTGCAGCTTAGAACACCGCAGTGTCCCGGTATCCATTCTAAGCTCTTTCCAGCTTCCAACGGAGTTTAGCAACCTTTTGCATTCTTGAACCATTTTGTATGAGTTGCGAGCGGTTTCTAAGGCCTTTAGAGCAGCTCGGCTGTCACCTGAGTTTACGCGTTTGCTATCTGCCTCTTCGACAAAAATTGATTTAAGCTGTTATTCAAAAACAAAAAAAAAAAAACAAGAGTGGTAAGAGTAGCACTGAGGGTAGCTCTAAGGGCAGATATCAAAGTTCACCAAGAGCCCGTTTTGCCACTCCCTTTTGCGGCCATCACAGCCACGGTTAGCAAATGGGTAACTACCACCCACAAGCGAGCTTGGCAGGCTGAGAGAGGCTGCAGATGGACTAAACTGATGTTACCTGTCATGTCCGATCGACTGTCGTAAACCCTTCTGTCATTAAGCAGAGGGGAGTGTAGACGGCTGGTTGGACTGATGACGAGCCACTTTCTGTGGGCGAAGTACATGGAAAGGTTGGGCATCTCAGACAGTGTACTCTGTCCAGCTTGTGAAGAGGAGGATGAGACGGCGGACCACTTCCTGTGTGTCTGCCCCGCCTTCGCTCGAATCAGGTTTGAGGTCTTTGGCACTGATGTGTTAAAAAGCGACCATCTTGGCTCCTTGGCACCACAAGATCTACTCAGATTTCTTCGGAGATCGGGTAGATTTAAAGAAAATTAAAAGGGAATCCAAGTGTAGTAAAATGGACTTAATTAATGTCTGAGTGCTGCACTTGCTAGTTGTCCCGACAAAAAAAAAAAGAATAATTCTTTCCTAGGATTAATACTGTGACCAGTGACCCTTGTTATATATAGCGAAGGCCGCTCATTTTGGACTTTAGTTTCATTCCAGAACAGTTTTTTGGTTGAAGTTCAGTAATTTTTGTAGATCGGACACTCACACCTTTTAGCTTATTTTGATTAGTCTGGTAAATCAGGTTTTGCTACTGCTGATATGCAATTCTTTCTCGCACTCCCGCATTTTTTTCTCTGCCATGAAAAAAGTCTTAAAAATTAAAGTAAATATTATTAGTGTCCTGCTATGCGTCATTACAGCGAAAAACTTTAAATGTCAGTGAACAGCGAACAGCTGATTTTCATACAAATTGCCAAGTTTGCTGCTCTGCAACTTAGTTACTCTGTAAGTGATAGTTGTACCAGAAGGAAATACTTGAGTACAAAATACGAGCTCAACGAGAATACCCCTACTCGTTTTTATGATGCTCATCTTTGCAATGTGCTTCCGCTTTACACACACACACACGCCTTCATACACTAACTAATAACTTTTCTTTCTCTTATCATTTTATTTGCAGACGGAACTCTCGCATAATTTGCAGCAGTTGTCAGAGAAGGCACGTTCCACCACAGAATTTATACAGCGATTAAAAGGCATGAGTGACAAAGTGACGGTAAGTGAGCGCTTGAGGCGAAAAACAACCCAAAAAGGGGAAATGTTACTAGTTTAAGTAGTGGAGGGGGAGAGAGTTACTTACGCCAAACTATGGCTATAAAATTTTGTATAACAAAAAAGTAAAAAGAAATAAAAATGATAAAAAATTCGGGCGATAAATGAACGCGGCAACAGTTACTTTTTCCAATTCTTGTTTTAATTTTTCAAATTCTTTGGTGTCTTTGGTAGGAAATAATGAAAGCATGAACTGCTTGAGGGCACTTTGGCGCGACAGTTACAAGTTGCCAAGTGTATGAAAAGCGAGTTGGTTGCTGCATTTAATATCAATGTTTTTTTAATTTGTTTTTTTTTTCAAATCTTTTATTATCAAAAAGGGCCATTAACGCTAAACCGAAATTCCTTTAGCGCACTTTCATTAAGAAAACCACGCAAGTTACATTAAATTGGCGGGCATAAAAAATGCGCAGCGCTATTTATGGCAGAACTTTTTAATTGCGCATTTGCTAATGCTGCCACTCCAAGCTAAGCGCAGCCAGCCCTTTGCCAGCCGTCAACTTTTCCGGGCAGCGCATTTCGACAAAGACAAACTACACGACGTGAAGGAGTTATGAAAAATTAAAAAATTTCCGTGTTTACCTTAACGCTGGGCGTGAGTTAATCTAAGCTGCGAGGTACAAAAAAAAAAAACACAAAAAAAAGAAACACCATCGAAAAGGAACACCATCGAAAAGGAACAACAAAAAAAAAAAAACACACAGGAGCTGAGTAGAGTAGCAGAATTAATGAAATAAGAAAACAAAAACTTTTGTTGTTTGGCTTAAAATGCATCTACTCCTTTAATTTTAATTAAATCCTTATTTTTTTTTCTTGCACCGCCTGTCATACCGTACTCACATTTTTGCTCTTCTTTGCTTTCTTTTCTGCTCTTCGTTGGCATCAAAGGAGTCTTGCATGGAATTCGAGAGACTGGTGACAGCACAATGTGAAGCCTTAATACAAGCAATACACGACCGTCGTGAGTATCTACTCGAGGCCATACGCATGGATAAGGATACAAAAATCAGAATATTAAAGGTGAGTGCGGATGAATGAAATAAAATTTTACATGCAGTTATGAATGTATTTGTGGGTAAGAATGGCGTGATGATACAGTAGCGGCCATAAAAGTGGAACTGTATGAGAAAATATATGTTGTGATGGGTTCCAAGAAAGAATTTTTTAAACCCAAGCTAGCAATTGAATTTAGGGGCTACTGGCGACAGTTTTAACTCTCTGAGCTGAAAAAAAAATTGTTTTTTTTTTTTTAATTAAATCCGTCTATATATACGCATTTAATGGCGAAAACTCAGTAAATAAGACATTCCAAAAAAAAATTTTTAATTTATTTAGTTTTTTAGAAAATGTTGGTACAAATAAAGCAACTTTTTATTTGAACGTCCACTTTAAAAACACTGTTCCGAAGAAGTTTGGGCATCATAATTTTACTTGAAATTTAATAGGTAGGATTCAACAGATCAACTACAGGTATTATAACGGGTCACTGCACTACTGGCACCCTAGGCAGTGGAATGGGTGTACCTCACAATGTGGCCTCTGCAGAAGTTGTGAAGATAAAGAAGAAGAAATTGAGTCGGTACAACGCCTCCTCTTTAAATGCCCTGCACTAGAAAGAAGCCGTGCCAAATATCTTCACGATTATTTCTTTAGGACCTAGGAAATTTGCAAATGTCTCTAGTTACCGTCTTAAAAATATCCAAATGGTATAAGCAACTTAGTTTGATAGAAATACAAAAAACAAAGAAATACATAAATAAATTTGTGAGGAACGAGATGTATTTTTATTACCTATCTGGAATTTAGGTAAGATGACTACATCCAGACGGTAATTAAAATCTTATTTAAGGGTAGTTTAAATTAAAAAGGCTGCTCATTTATCAACACTTCACTTGATGGCCACAGAGGCCCATTGTTAAGCTCAACTTCAATATACATGCACCCCTTCTCTATCGCCACAATTCTTCTTTGATGTCATTTTTCATTGAAATTATTGTTCTATCTGCTCATTCAGTATGCGGCCCATTTACTAATTCAGGGCGCTAGAACTGACGAAAAAGGTGGATATTCTGGCGCTTGGAAGTTGTACTTGGCTAGAAATCTATTAATTTGAAATGCGGCATGAGCCGACGCATTGTCTTGAAGGAAAGCGCACGGCTTAGTTTTCAACGATTTTTGACGATTCGACTTATTTTTTGTGAAGATCAATAGAAAACGTATTGTGATTATGTTTCTTCGCCTAGTACTGGATCACTGTACACTTATTCTAGGTCCGAGCGGACCGTTTTCTACTCATATTCCTTCAAGGGATGAGTGGGCGGGGTGCCACATTTGGCGGCAAGGAATGCAAAAATGTTCAAGGATGGCTCGAAATTGGACGGAAGCGTTGGGGGGGAGTATTCTGTAAGGATCCTACCATCAAACTTAAATTTAGACTTCCGGACCGCTGTTTTCCAGCGGAGGTATCCGTAATTAAGGAAGCTGTGGACTGGTTGCTTACCTCGGTAATTACCGTTAAGGAAGTAAATATTTACTCCGATAGCCAAGCGGCAATTAGGGCCTTGGGCTCGTTGTGTGTGCGTTCAAGATTGGTCGGGGAATGTCTGAATTCTCTCTCGATTGCATCCGAATACTTCGACATCAGGCTCATTTGGGTTCCCGGTCACAGCGGCATAGAGGGACTTTGGAAAAGATGGGCCTCGAGTCAACTCAGCGAGCGCTGGGCTAGTGCGCAAACGTGCAAGGTCGCGAGATCCTTCCGGCCACGGGTAGATCGGGGACGCTCGAGGGAACTCCTAAGGCTAACAAGCCCCAGCTCTTGAATTTGGTGGGTATTCTTACCGGACATTGTCCGTTAGGTGTTCATGCCGTGAGACTTGGGATTGCCTCCAGTCCGTTCTGCAGAAGCTGTCTGGAGGACGAGGTGGAATCATCTCAACTACTTCTTCTCAGCTGCCCTGCTCTCGTCTGGCAAAGATTTAGACATCTGGGCTCTCATTTTTTCGCTACGCCTGCGGATGTAGCGGCTTTAAATATCATAAATTTGGTGAAGTTCATCAGTAGCTTGTTGCGGCTAACTACGAATGCAAATCAGCCACCGTCGTCTCTAATCCCAAGGCTCTTTCTTCCTTCCCTTCTACTTTCTCCTCTCCCAAGTATGGCATCACAATGGACGAATTTTCAATATTTGTCCAAGTGTGCCCTAAGCTAACCTAACCTTCCCCTAAGTCATTGTCCTCCAACTTGCCATCCGAACACTTTTTTTGCTGGAGCTTTCATACGCTCGTCGTGGCTTAGTCAGCGTAAACGCTGAATATTGATGCACTTCACTATGTCCACATTGTTGTAGAGCTCATACAGCTTGTGGTTCTTTCGGCGGTAGTAGTTATCGCCAACACGAAGATTTTCCGAAGTATCTCTCTCTCTCTCGAATACCCCAAGAGCGGCTACATCAGTCTGCGACACAACCCATGCTTCAGCGCCATAGTTAGAGAGTGTTAGTTGTAGAGTGTTAGTTTTGACGGGCGAGAGAAGTCTCTGCTACACATTTGCTTGCTGAGACCATACTAACACCTAGTAGTGAGCGCGATTCGTTGGTATATCTCCAGGCTGACATCGTTGGTTGTTGTGACGGCGGTGCCAAGCTCTATGAGTTCTTTGACAATTTCAAAGGTAGAGTGGTCCGCTGAAATGCTGGATCGAAAACGTATGATGTCAATGTCACTTTTGGTGAAAATAATGCCATTTCGATGAACACCGACTCTCCGCAGTACGCCTTCCATGAGGAAGTTGAAGAGGTCGCACGATAGCGGATCGCCTTGTCTGAATCTTCGCTCGGTGTTGAAAGGTTCGGAGAGGTATTTTCCTACCTTGAGAGAGCTGGACGTGTTGCCAAATGTCGGGAATTTTGCGGGAATACCGAACTCAGACATTGTGGCGTATAGGCAATCCCTTATCGGGTTATCGAAAGCAGTTTTATAATCGAGAGAGAGATGATGAGTTATGTCGTTATTTTTTTTTTTATGGTTTTTTTCCAGATCTTGGCGTAATGTGAAGATAGCATAGTAATATACGGAAAACTTTCAATTGCACTAGCCAGCGACGCAGCAGCTCGTTCACATATATTTTTTTTCATTCTTGCTATGGACAAGCCCAAATTAGCCAAACCTAAAGAAAAATATTTTCTGAGCTGTCCATGTAATTTTACCTCATCTTTGTAAGAGATTGAAACACTGTACGCCAACATTTTTTTTTTCTCTAAAGAAATTTCTTGCGCTGCCGGGAGAGATTTTATGTCCACCACTGTACTTGTATATGTACGAGGCTTACAATAATGGATGCTGGTAGATATCTAATAGGTTGTTAAGAGACTTAAAAAGGAGTAAATGAACTTTTTGTAAAAAATATAAGCAAATATATATACATACATATGTATATGTACGTGCAGAACTACCATCTTTGAAATAAAATCTATTCACTTAATTCCAACTTCTCATCCCTCTATTTTCTCCATTTTCTACATAGGATCAACAATCAAATTGCACGGGCAAGTTGCAACAAACCACTGGGCTAATACAATTCTGCATTGAGGCGCTGAAAGAGACAGACAGTGCTGCCTTTTTACAAGTAAGTAGAATAGGCGACTAATTAGTAGCTGCTAAATTATTTAAGAAATGTTTGTATGTATGTATGTATTTATCTACACATACGTATATGTGTGTATGTAGCTTTGTATGTAGTAGAGATTTTGTCTTTCTGCACATACTTACCTACTTAGATTCATTTCCACATTAACGAGTACTGCGCCATTGAGCGCGCGTATTCTCCAACGGTTTGCTGCTCCCTTTCACACTTTGTCTCTCGCATACAGAGTATTTCTAATTATGCGCTCTTGCACTGCCCACTCTAATGCACTCATTCCCACAGGTCGGCTCCATGTTGATTAATCGCGTTGCCAATACGGACATGACCTGGCATCAGGAAGTGACAAATGCCGCTCCACGTGTTTCGCCAATTGTCGACTTGACGCTAGACGATGCTGCGCTGGTGCGTGCCATTGATAATTTGAATTTTATACAGATGAAAGGTGAGTGGAAAGTTGAAAAATAAATTACAGTGGTAATAATAAGTGTATGTGTATATACATAGATAGTGGCTAATACTTATATACAGGGTGTTCCGAAATTGAATGCTATATTTTTTTAGCGCGAAATTTCTTGGTCGAAAGTTAATTTTTAACTTTGCTGCGCGAGCTTTAAAAATGAAGTGCCCCGCTTTGGGACACCCTGTATACAATAATCGTATATTATGTAAAAATAGTTAGGTATTCGTATTATTTGTATGAACTGCTATGTGCCGCGAGCATTTGCTAGTTATTTCATGGTTATGTAAACGCTAATTAACTGTATTAACTAGAATCATGAGGAATATTTGCAAAACCAAATTTATTTATATTTTTACTAAATATTATTCATTAATAATATTAATATATTAGCGTAGCTTGCAAAATAAATTTTAAAAAATAGTTCTAAAAGTATTTATTTATCTTGTATTTAAAATGCACCAGAATCCTATTAACAGAAGTAATTGCTAACAAATTTAAAATTTATCGCATTCACCTTCATACAGAATTTGGAGGTATGTACAAACATTTTTGAAAGTATGGTAACACTACTACTACAGAATGAGATTCCTGTGAGTCGCAAAGATATTTGTATTGCGTCCTCCAAGCCTATGATCGAAAAGAAACAATTTTTGTTAATCGGGTCTACGACATATTCACGTCTCATAGCGGACAGTAAGTCTCCAGGTGGGGAAGCCTGAAAAACTAAGTTCAAATAAAATTCCTACTTAAATGTGCGATATTCACCGTTGTCAATGTACAAAGGTCCAAAAATCTTACGCAGAATCTTTCTCTGAAACACTCCAAGCGTCGCTTCATCGCAGGATGTTGTGATCGTCCACGCTTCTGCGCCATACGTTAGGGCGGGCATGATGAGAGTCTTGTAGAGTGTTAGTTTTGTTCGTCGAGAGAGAACTTTACTACTCAGTTGCCTACTTAGTCCAAAGTAGCACTTGTTGGCAAGAGAGATTCTCCGTTGGATTTCAAGGCTGACATTGTTATCGGTGTTAATGCTGGTTCCTAGATAAACGAAGTCTCTTACTAACTCAAAATCATAACTGTCAGCAGTGAATTGGATGCCTATGCGTGAGAGCACCGACTGTTTGTTTGAGGACAGGAGGTACTTCGATTTGCTGTCGTTCACCACCAGGCCCATTCGCGTTGCTTCTTTATCCAGTTTGGAAAAGGCAGAACTAACAGTGCGACCGTTAAGGCCAATGATTTCAGTATCGTCGGAGGGTGACAATGCCAGATTTTAGATATCAACCAGATATCCTGGGTTGCTTCACCTTCTCACATTAGCTCGCTGTCAAACAGATGTTCGGAAGCTACCCAGGAGATACTGGGAAGTTGTGAGTTGCTTGGACCATATGCAGAAAAATCACCCTGGCCACTCCCAAGTAAATGGCGATCAGGAACTTCCACCAACTTGCGTTGACATCTGCATATGGAATCATCATTCCAAGTTCTGGGAATACTCGTACGACAATAAAATGCAAGTATATCAGTTCATGAGAAAAATGTTACTATCGACCATCTATAATAGTCGCTCTGTGGTCTAATGATGCCAACGTCGCTCCTCTTGGAAGCACTCTTGGTAATAATCCGAAGTTAATTTTCATCTTAAGGATTTTGAGACAGTCTTGTAATGCTTATTTTTCCAAAAACTATCTGCAGCTGCTCCAGTACGCTAACATAGAACTGTTTTGAGTTATTGTCTAACCGACAGGAATATTTAAGGAGTGGCTGGCATGTGGCTCTCTCGGCTGGCTTCACAGCAGCGCTTCCTATAGGCACAGTTTTTCCAAGACCTTGGTGACGTTTTCTGTCTCTATCTCGTGCACTGGCTTGCTTGATGTTCGCCTTAAGCGCCAGAATCGTTAGTGGATTGTTCACATAACATCCATACTTTCCTGCTCTCCACTAAA
Organism: Anastrepha fraterculus; assembly: GCA_037575425.1. Taxonomy (NCBI): domain Eukaryota; kingdom Metazoa; phylum Arthropoda; class Insecta; order Diptera; family Tephritidae; genus Anastrepha; species Anastrepha fraterculus. The sequence goes on from JAYXIM010045522.1 coordinate 39,861, forward strand.
AAAAAAGGTCAACGGTAACAAATCGCAGTTCCGAGGTGGCCAATTGCCATCGCCGAGACGACTGTTAACACTATTACCGCGAGCAAAAGATCGATTGTGGCACGAGCTGTGTGATATGGCGCATCATTCTGTTTAAGGCTGCGATTTTCCCGGTCTATACCTTCAATTTCTTTTGTTTTTATCATATCTTTACAGCGCTAACCGTTGCTGGCGTTTCCAGGAAAATTTTCCAAGAATAATGGGTCATTGATGCCACCGTATCAAATTGTTACTCTCTGAGGTTGAGTAGGCTTCTCGACGATCACCTGCGGATTTTATGATCCCCAGATGCGACAGTTTTGCTTGCTAACATAGCCGCCGAGATGAAAATACGCTTCGTCGGAAAATATTATTTTAACTTTTTTTCAAAACAGCGCCTGTTCGGGCCATACAACATTGGCTTGCAAATAAGTTTGCAATATTCCAAAACGATATTGAAGCGTGAAGTTTCATTTCATTCCGCAGAGACGGCAAAGAGCTGCTACTGTCAAAATAACAAATGATTAAAAAAAACCTCTATCGAAAAAGTGATCAACATTGGTTGGTTGACCGCTCACCAACCTCTTCCACCCATTGCTGATTTTACTTTACAGGCCTCGGGGTCATACTGAAATATCTGAAGCTTCAACTTCATTGACTAACTGACTGAAATCAACTCCGACGTAACTCTGAGTGAGCAACTATTAGTGCTCGCAAACTGGTTTCAGCACATTTTTTTATGGTCACTAATTTTCATGATGCCACTAAAAAATTGCTTTTCAAATCATTTGCACTAAACCTAAGGCAAAAATATACTAACTCCTTGAAACTTGAAATATGGAACTAAAGCAGCGTAGTCTCTCTCTAGAAGATATGGTATGTTACCTACCAGGTCTCAAATTATAACTAAATTTTCGGAACTTAGTTGTGACACCTCGTCGAGGTTTTGCTCAATATCTCAAGGGGAATTTATAGTCAGAATCAGATGAAATCTCCGCTAATTGGGATTAATGACTTAATTCGGAATTAGCTCAGGAATTAAGTGCAACTAATGCGGATTGGCAGGCAGACTGAATTCTCATAGCTTAGGCGGATTAGAGAAATTTTCGATGGCAACTTTGCCGAAAAATGGAAGGTAATATCTATTGTGAATGAAAAGTAATGAAACTTTTAACGAGAAGAAGAAGAAAGACTGGATACAATGCTGCTAGTTTGCACTAAGACGTTCGAAATTACATTAATTGTTTTGATATTTCGGAGCAGTTTGAGAAATTGCAATTTAAGATTTTTTTTGCAATTAAATTCAAGTTTGAAATTATATGAAAATATTTATTTCTGAGTATCAGGGCAGCTATTACTCGTATTTGATGTCTGCGGGCCATATTTTACTGACAAAACTATTCAGTAACCAAATCAGCTGTTCACTAATCCGCGTTGACGACTGTCTGTTAGACTACAATTTTAATCAGAATTTTAGTCTGTCTAGGCTATTACTTCACTTAGTTTTTTATTTCTGATATAATATTTTTACTGAATATTAAAAAAAGTACACTTAACAGAAGTGAAACTTTCAAGGCAGACAAAGAAAGAGGGAGAGACGAGAGACCTCGAGAGAGAATGAGAGAGAGAGAGAGAGAGAGAGAGAGAGAAATAATATATATCTAAATAAATTCACAACATTTGCAGAGAATACAAATAGACAAAATTTACAAAAAACGGAGTAGGCCGACCGGTGTACGTAAACGCTGGAGCACAAACCGTGGCAACAACGTGCACTACTCCGAGCGTTTATCACCCGCACAAACTTAGCGATTCCAGGACCGCAGCAACGGCACAAATTACCTGTCAAGGCAATACCAATAAATCTGACGCCGGAATGGACTTTTATGTATACTTTATAGTACGACAAGCACTAGCCAGGAAACGGAAATAAGCGCCAAAAAGTGGGCACCAAAAAAACGCCAAAAAAATTTTGAACCAAAAACCACCCAAACAGTAGGCACCAAGGAAATATAACGGCAAAAAGTAGGCACCAAAAAGTATATTTCCTACAAATTTTCACCAACAAACAAGCGCACTAGAAATTAGCAACCACAAGAAAAAACTCAGGAGAAATAGCCTAAAGTAAAGTGTATCTAAGATATATGTATATAAGGTATAGATCTCTCTCTCCTTTTGCTGTACGTTATATCTTTTTCTCTCCCGCGGAACGAAAATGCCCAAAACGTTGCATGGCCTTGAAATTCTACTCTCCATTCTCGCTCGTCCATCGACGCCTAAGAAGTTTCCCTTCAATAATTTGACCTTTATGCACTCAAAATTTCATAGGAAAATGGCTTTCTGTTTCTAGAATTTCTAAAAGCAAACACTTCATAAGGCTTTTCACTTTCTGGAACTGTTGGGCTGTCCTCTTTTCATTTAACAGCTCAGATCTCGAACTATTTTCCTATATTAACTCGTCATTTGGTTAAAGTTCAAAATGTGTGGGTTTTACAACAAACCAACACATATGAACATATTTTGGCTCACTAGTAAAATTTAGGCCGGTACTAATTCCTTGAGCAGGGTATACGGAACGGTAATTTACATCTTTTAGAAATTTCGTGGTTGGCTGAAAGGCAATATTGCACATCTCCGTCTTAAAAACTGGTATGTAAAGTTGCATGAAAAATAAAACAATCAACTGCCAATAATCCAATAACAAATAAAACTACTTTCGTACTTTCGAGTGATTTAACGCACATTTTGTGAATGCAATCACAGCTCCATTACAGCGTGAAATACAGCGCACACACCCTCACCCATCCCTACGCACACTAGGGGCGACGACATTGAAGTGCTGCACAGCCTAGACGAGTGTGAAGTGTCACACATTGCCACATACCATACGAATTTGAGGTAGTTTAGAGCAGGCTTGCCACAAGCGGTGAGACAGCGGTAGAGGTTTCGGCTGCATGTGGCAGCTGTGCCACTACAAATCACCACGGCCACTTAACACTTTTCAACAAAATTTGATTGTTTTGAAAGTGTTTCCAATTGACTCGTATCCATTTTAGATGTACGTACACATGTGCTTGTTAAGTGTGTTTGTGTATGAGTGCCTACATGCATATGTACACCTGTGTTCGGAATAATAGCAGCGTGACATATAGGGGACGAGTTGAAATATCTAGTTTTTTGGTTTTTTGGGTATTTTAATTTTTATATTACTTTATTTTTTATAAAAATATGTATGCTACAATAAAAATCATATAATTTGTAGTTTCTAACTATGTACAAAATTTACAAAAATTTCAAACTTTTTAGTCAGAATTTAAAAAAAAATTCGGGTATGCAGTTTTGTAGCCCATTCAATTTTGGTATAACAAAGTGCAAGTTTCAAGTGGCTCCAAATTCGTTTTGATTTTTGAAGACTTTTTTTTGTTCACGGTATTAAGCGTTTCCATCCATATTACGAATGCTTTACAATTTTTTTATGTGAAGAAATTGCACAAGAGCGCCGGGAAAAAAATACCCAAAAATCAAGGGAATTTTTAAGTAATTTTAAACTTACACTTTCTATACCAGAATTCAATGGGCTATAAAATTGCATATCAAACAATTTTCTGGAAATTCTCATTAAAAACCGAGGAATCGGGAAGAAAAATTAGTTGAATTTTTTAGACTTTGTACAAAGTTTGAATCTGTAAGCTACATATATGGTTGGTTTTTGATGTAAAAATAAAAATAAAAGAATAAAATAAACAAATTTCAAAGAACCTCAAAAAATTAAATTCAAAAATAAATAAATAGTCATAATTTGGCAAAAAGTTACATTGACGGCGTTGTGTATTTTCTGCTTTTATTATATGAAAAAAATTGCCCACCACCGTCAAGAAAAAACTAGTCAAAAATCAACGCGATTTTTGAGCAACTTCAAACTAGAATTTTCTATACTAAAATGAAATGAACTATAAATTTGCATATCGAACATTTTAATAAAAGTTCTGTTTAAAAGGTTTGAATTGTTGAAAAACTTTGTTGAATTTTTTTTTTAATTTTATACAAAGTTCGAAACTGTAAGTAGTTTTTGATGTAGTAAAATCTATATTTCACCAAAAAAAAAGAAACACTGTAAAATAAAAAAAAATTTAATTTCAAAAAAAAACAAAAAAAGTTTTAATTTCAAAATCAAAAAAAAAATAAGTAGTCAATATTTTTCAAATGCCACGTTGACGCTGCTATGCATTTTTTTCCATATAAGGAATGCTCAAAATTTTTTTAACGTTACGAAAATGCTCGACACCATGAGGAAAAACAATTGTCAAAAATCAACGCGATTTTCAAACTTCTTCAAAGTAGAATTTTTTATATTAAAATTAATTGGGCTATAATATAAAACTATCTACTGAAAAATTTTCTAAAAATTCTGACTAAAATGTTTCAAATGTTGATAAATTTATGTTTTTTAGAAAAAAAATGTCAAAAATCAGCGCGATTTTTGAGCCACTTCAAACTAAAATTTTTCATACTAAAATTCAATGTGATATAAAACTACCTACTCCATTTTTTTTCAATTCTAATTAAAGAGGTTCAAATGTGGATGAATTTTTTCTTAGAAAAGTGTCAAAAATCATGTCAATTTTTGAACTATTTCAAACGCGAATTTTCATACTGAAGTTCGATGTGATATGAAACTGTCTACTCGATTTTTTTTCAGTTCTAGTTAAAGAGGTTCAAATGTGGATGAACACTTTCTCTAGATAAATGTTCAGGACTCTGCGCGATTCTCAGGCGCTGTGAGGATTCCTGTAGAGAAAGAGACTGCTGAACACTTCTCTGGAAATGTCAGGTCTGACTTGAAGAAATTCTCCAGCCTAGATCCCTTCTCTCTCCTCCACTACATCAACAGCACTGGATGGCTGTAGAAGGTTTTCTCTTCTCAAAAATTTTTCTTTGCACAGGTAATGGTCCACATTATGGTATCAAAACGGCACGTAAGTGCTACTTGAAGTGAGCCTGTGGCACTCTTGCAATTTTACCCACCTACCAAAGCTTGAGCCACTTCAAACTAGGATTTTTGAGCCACTTCAAACTAGGATTTTTCATACCAAAATTCGATCCACTCCATTTTTTTTTAATTCCAATTAAAGAGTTTCAAATGTTGATGAAAATTTATTGAATTTTTCTTAATTCTGTAAAAAGTTTGAAATTCTGAGTTATATGGTTTTTGATATACCTAATATAAGCTAATTTCTACAAAAACAAAATGTAAAAAATTAAAAAAGAAATTAAAAAATTAAAATGAAAAAGTAAAAAACAAATTGACAAGAAAAAAAATAATAAAAAAAATTATAAAATAAAAATAATTAAAAATAATAAAAATAAAAATTATAAAAAAAAATCTCAAAAAACATTAAAAAGCTAAATAAAAAATAAATATGTAAATAGTAAAAACTTTCGAGAAAGTCGCACTGCTATAATTGTGAACACAAGTGTACTTGTATGTGTGCGCATGCAAACACTTTATCGGAAATTTGATACTTTTTTGTGGAGAGCCCTCGGCGGCTTGAAGTGCAATTGTTTGGGGCGAAATGGTTTCAACGCGGCGCTTTGCTATTAAAATAGACTAATTGTTCCTTAATTTATTGTACGTAGGTAAAATCGTATTCAGGTATATGTAAATGCATTTAACATTTATTTGTTCGTTTGTATGTATATGTGTAAGTGGTTTTAAATACGAAAAATATACAAATGTAATCTACATAATTGTGTCTGTTTTGCTCTCTCTTTCTCTTGCACACAAAAATCGAAAAAAAAATCGAAAATAAAAAAAAATGCATTACTTCCAAACCTATGCGCAACATCCAACATCCAAACCATCATCAATTGTGACTCAACAACCAACGAAAAATTGAATAATCGAATAATTTGCCTCAATTGATATTTGGGGAAAATATTTATGCTTACCCATATCACTTACCACTGACAATTAAAAAATAATCTCATTTCAACGTGCATCTATGAAAATACACGCACACACACACGCACACGCATTGATGCACCACCAATCCTATGCATCCATGCAACGACAACCGCAAAAACGAAACGAATTGTTGAAATACTTGAAAATTTCGAAATGCGCCCAAAAATAGCCGTCAAAGATGGAGAAGAAAGATTACCAGCAGGTGAGATGTTGTTACCCGTAATCACAACAATAAAAACAAATAATCATGCGACAACGACAACAAAAACAATAACAACAGTAACTGCAACTGCAACTGCGCCTCCAACCGCAACTGCAGCCACTGCAGCTGGCACAAACGATAATACCGCAACTACAACAACAACAACAGTCACAACAAAAACAATACCAACTAAATTCATGCGTACTGCAACACTACCAAAATCCATTTCATCCAGATTTCACAATAATTGTATACCCATCTTCACGCACCTAACCAATAATGCCATCAACACATCATCCACCAACAATAATACCTTCACTACCACAACTACCAACACCAAGACCAATACCGACACCTCATCATCATTTTCATCACCGTCAATGTCGCCCACGTTATCACTACCATCTCTGTCATTGTTGTCAACACTCTTTCCAACGATAACAACAAAAAGTACCTACACACACTTGCTTACTTTTATATGCATAGTCCTGCTTTTTCTTGCTGTTGTTTTGGCTTTTTGTGGTTCTTAATTTTTTTTGTTTTTGAAAATAAGCTTTTGTGTTGACCTCTACTAAATATTTGGAAAATTCTTGAAAATCTGCTTACTTTGATAATCTTTGATTAATTTAATTTATGGCTTGGTGCTTCTTCTTGATGCTTTTTCATTTGGTGTTGGTTGCTAATGCTTTCTCGATGTCTTCATTTCGTGTCGTTTGTTTATTTTTCCTTAAAATTTTTGTGTAATTTTTGTATTATTGTCCGTTCTTCTTTGTATTCATTCTCATATATTTTATGACATTTTTTATATCCTGGTCCATTCCTCTATGTATTCATTATCATAATCTCGAACCGCTGATGCCATTTTCTTGTCCTGATACGATTTTCCACTTTGATTACATTACCCAACGCAGATATTTCCCAGCGTCACTACTTAAAATATCTACTTACTTAAGGCATGTCTTCTCGGATACAGCAAACAACACAATATACTTTTTCTTAATACTACCCCGTAAACTTGATATATTTAGTAAAGAATTAATTAACTATAATTTAAAATTTTTGTTATTCAATATTTTTCCGTTTTTGAAAACTACCATCTACTACTCTTTCATTCTCCGTTGGTCACCCGGGTCTGGCCAGAACTGACGTGAATTTAACATTTTTCTCTGATAGCCAACGACTGAAACTTCCAGGTAGCTTCCTTAAATCTAATTTTCTATCAACAGGACAAAAGCGAAAAAGAGCTTACAGAGTCACACCTTCGGTTCGGCATATCAGATCTGGCTGAACCCCTATGTATTTACATGCATTTGTATGGAAATATGTGACAAATGCGACACATTTATAATTCATTTTGAAGTATTCCAGGTATATATTTTAAAGTCCTTACCTTTTTCATTGGTTTTGGCATGCATAGAGCTATATACAGCAGAAAAAATAATCGGTGAAAATATTTTAGTTTGTGGATAAAAGATTTTTTGATGTGTTAAGAAGCGGTCACCTTGGCACCACAAGATCTACTCAGATTTATTTGGAGGTTGGGCAGATTCAAAGAAAGTTAAAAAGGGAACCCGAGTTCAGTGACAATGGACTTAATGTGGTCTGAGTGCTGTACTTGCTAGTTGTTTTTTATACCGGCATTCAAAAACTTGTGTTCAATTCACTAACTTTGAGATTTTCCGCTAGAGAGTCTATCTTTGTTACTTAAGATGATTAGGGTATTCAGTAGCTGGAAGTCACAAAAAGTTTCCAAATATGTTGGTGAGAAATTTTGAGACAGTCAGATGATACTTTGTTCCATTTAGATATATATTTTTTTCCTCATTGAGATAAATTTAACAAGAGACTGCTTGCTGAATAGCAAACTGGTTTAAAAATGAGATTTCACTGGTGAAAGTCTCAATTTCTGACTGCTTATTGAATAAACACTTCTGTTCGGTGTTTGTCCGAGCTCCTCCTCATAGGGGCGATAGCTATTAGAGACACTTTTTCCATCAATTTCCTTTTTTATGCACGGAGAATCGAACCTACGCACTCCCGAATAGTAGTCAGCATCATTACTGAATACCGGCATTAATTTTCCCTTTCAATATTCCTCCACAAACACAAACAAAATTATACTTTAAGCTTTATTTAAAAACAATAGTTTTAATTTTTATTATTTTTTTCTTCCTTGTTCACTCCTCTCGGGAGCATAGAGCCTCGACAGGACTCAGTCTTGCGTTGGTTTCCTTAATCTGTTTTTGATTTCTGACAGAGTAGGGGATTAGCCTGTCGCTACAATTATTTTTATAGTGACCTAAAAAAATATTGAAAATTAGAAAATCCGTTTTTTTCTTGTTTTATCATTTTAATAAAGGGTGGTTAAGTTTCAAGGGCCGGTGTTGATTTTGAATAAAATACATTTTTTTTAGGAAATTACTGTCATTTCTCTTTATTATGATAATATTGGCATAGTTCAATTACGTATGGAACAAAATATCGGCCAAATGGTCGCCGCGGCCTCGGCCTCGGCGGCACACGTCCATTCCGATGGTCCAAATTTTCGATGACGCTGAGGCATAATTGAGATTCTATGCCGTTAATGTGCCGTATTATCTCATCCTTTAGCTCTTGAATTGTTGCTGGCTTATCGATGTACACCTTTTCTTTCAAATAACCCCATAGAAAGAAGTCCAACGGTGTCGTAAACGTTTAGGTGTGGTTCACATTCAACATCGGCCCTTGAAATTTAACCATATATATGCATATATATTTTTTATTAAACGTATAATTAGCGCTTACACCCTGTATTGGATGTACTGGGTGTTTTGCCGAGCCCCTCCTCCTATTTGTTGGGAGCGAGTTATTGTTGCTTTTTCACAATTAGAGGGACGTGTGGTTTTATGCCTCCTCCGAACGGCAGATCGACTTGCTTACTCAAAAGCAGTCGGAAAGATTTAGAGACCTTCTTACGGTACTGAGGTATTAACGAATTTTCGAGATATATATAATATCTTAAAGAGTAAACCGCCAGAAGATTGAAAATACCTTAAAGGAACATTTTAAGCATCTTATAAAACAACGCCAATGTTCTTCTGTTTGAATTTTAGAATGACTCCGATACCAGTAAAAATCGAATACTTCTCTCCTTTCTCTCAGAATTAAAATTAAAAATAGAAAAAAAAAAATTCCCCAAAACATGCTGAAAGAAATAAGCGAAATTGTTGTTGTTGCAACAGCATAAACATTCCTAATGAATTTTCGGGCAAGGCTCTTCTAATGACAGCCCTGCGCTTAAGGGGTTACATACGTCCAGCAGCGCCAAAAATGCGCTGAAAGAAAAACAGTTTTTAGAAGGGATAACAATTGAAATAAATATAACAAAAATTGTATGCAATGTTTATTAGTAATTAAATTTTATAAAAAAAATTATTTTAATTTTGCTTTACAAAAATTAGTATATAAAAAAAACGTGACCCAAAGTGCAATGAAAGAAATAGTTGTTCCACGGTCCCCATCATTTCTCCTTGAAGTGTTGATGGATCTGTAAAAAGTTAAAAAAATTTTGTAAAATAGAGTTGTAGTTATAGTCTGTAGAGCCGGATTATTGAATTTCGAAAAAATTTTGCAATTTACGGCATTGAAACAAAAAGGTATGCGTTTTACGTCATAAATGTCGCACTTTAATTATGTTTATAACAATTTTTTAATAAAAATATCAAAAATCAAATATATAGAGAAAACACTTTCGAATATTTAAAAAAATACCCCATCAAAAAATAGTTAAAACTATATGAGTTATCATACAGACCGTGCCGGAAAAAGTAGTTTCGAGAAAAACAAGTTTAAGTGGTTACATGGGTTTCATGGGTTCAAAAAATCTTTTTTTTGTTGCTTATTATATTAGTTTCTACAACATTTCAATAATATTATCCTAAATTTTCGAGTCGATCCGATTAATAGTTTCGGAGATCCAGCCTTTGGAATATGTGCGCTCCAAGCCACTTTTATTGTTACTCAAAACTTTAAACGCGTTTTTCTCGGAACTGTGTTTTCAAAGTCGGTTGTCAAATGTTCTCGAAAACTACCCAACCGATCTTGATGAAATTTTACACAGGTGTTCGAGATACAATTTACTCCAGCTTTAACGAAGGATTTTGTTTTTTTTTTCAATTACAACTATTTTAAAAAAACAAAATGTGAAGCAAATTTGACCGAAATTTTCATTTTTTTGGAAACATGTCTGCCAAAATTCCAAGTTTTACTTTTTTCTTCATTTCCTTCGTTCAAGCACGAGTTTATGGTCTTAACTAAAACATTTAGTTTTGTTTTTTTCATTTTTGATGATCCTGTCAGTAGTTATGCTGACAACGCGGACGCACCCGTTTTTCAAAAGGTCACCAGAAATTACGTCACAATGGAGAAGTTTTAATTTTTGTTTTTTGAAAATTTCAGAAATTATTCTTTAACTATGTATCTATAAGACAGAAAAAAGTTTGAATTAAATAAATAATTTTTTATATAGAAAAAAAATATTGGAAATAGACCTTTTTTTACGCGACGAAACCCATGTAACCCCTTAAACTTTCAAGTGCAAGCGAAGGACAGCTACCTGTGCGCATCAAACTCTCTCATCGGGCAGTTACATTTTCTACCATAACTTTGTATCTATGGGGAATTTTTCCGACTTCCACAGAAATACGCCTAAAACTATAAAGAATAATAATTCGTAAAAAAAATCGATTTTTTGAAAATTCTGGACGTATGTAAGCGCTTAATACCTGTCCGTATTGTTCCGAGAACCTAAGGATACTTCTGCTCGCTTTGAAAAACTGCTTTTAGCAAAAAATTTAAACCAATCCAAAAATACGTAATAATTTAGAGGGAACCCTTTTTAATGGAAAAATCCATTACTTAAAGTGGTTATCATTCATATTATTATTCTTTTAATAAAAGTACCACTCTCATCTATAACTTTAAATTTTCAGATTATCATCAAAGTAATTTAAATTCAATCACATTTAAATGCCATGAAACCAAGCACAAAACACAAAAAAATAAAAAAAAATGTAATCCCATAAATCAGTATCGGAAAAATGCCACTCTGCCTTCTCGCCCACTCTTATAAAATTATATTAAATATTCATTTTCCACCAATCGAAATTAAATTTGTTATAAACTATCAAGCAAATATAATTTCAATTTCATTCTTTCTATATTAGGTTTTTTTTGCAAAACCATGTTAATTCTTAGTTTTTCAAGCAATGACAATTTCAATGTGTCAAATGTTTTTGTGTCTTGCGATATGGCTGTGAATTTTATAAAATTTCAAATAAATGAAAATGTCACACAGACAGAGACACCATTTTTTTCGACTTGCTACATTTCCGCTGACTTTTACCGCAATTCCATTTCGTGCCTTAAGCTGCTTCAAATATTATATAAATTATGACTTGTTTTTTTTTTAAGTGAACACACATTTTTATGTATATATGTGTTAGTACACATGCCATAGCATATTACGTGTGTATTTGGGTGTCAACAAGCATTTTATTATATTTGGGTTGAGACAACTCACTCGCAATTTCCCACAACCTGTCGTTCGACACTATGAATGATACACTTTTCGGCGCCATAAAATATTCATGCGACTGAAAATATCTGTACTTGTGCGCACATAAATACATACAATGAAGAAAATATATATGTATTGCACAAAGAGTGTTTTAGTTTCAACTTATGAACCTCTGGAGTATGCCGAAAATAGTCAGCAGTGAAGTACATAGTTGCATTCGCATATGAAGTTAGAATCGTTAGTGAGGAGCTTTCTAACTAGCCTACAGTTTTAAGCCGACCCGGAATGGCATCTAATTTTTTATGAGGAGCTCTTTCATGGCAGAATTACACGCGAAGGTCTGCCATTGCCAGCCGAGAGGCGAGCGCTATTAGAAAACTTTTTCTATCATGGAGATTCTAAGCTACGCGCTTCCGAATGGTAGTCACTCACCAACCCATTCGGCTACGGAGGCCACCAATATCATCTATATTTTGTTTTTTTGTTTGTTTTGCGGATGAGGGGGCTTAAAATGCGTAATGCATCATCAAAATTGCCTTCGCAGCAATGGTATGTCCTGGGACTAAAAAACTCCCCCTCAATTGGAACCGTTACCCACCCTGGAACCGCTTTCGCATTACTTCAGAGTGGCGTACTCCTCATTATAAAGGTCTATGGTGCCTACGTCCAGGTTCCGTTTTTTTATGCGGAGAATTCCCTCCGCGAAACTACTGATGATCTCCCACGTTTTAGGAAAACGTCGCTATGTTAGTTGCTTTGATCACAGGCCACTGTCTCCTAGGTCGGCATGCTGAAAGATTGAATGCACGTCATTTCGATTATTATAGGAGCTGCCCGAACGTGGAGGAGGAAAAGTCTGTCAGACATCTTCGCTGTCACTGTTCGAGTGGCATGTCACTAGGTTTAGATACTGCGGCTCATCGTTCTTGAATGATACTGATAATCCTAGGGATATAAGTGCCAGCCAGATCAATGCGATTGTACTCAAAACAAAATGGTTTAACGAAGAGTGGCAAGTAAACTGATACTGTGGATCGCACAATGGAACGGCAATGGTTTAAGTGAGTTGTTTTAGAGACCGACTGCCATTTCTACCCACCCACTTACCTACCTATCTACCTATATACCTACCTATCCACCCACCTACCTACATTGAGTGGAATTACCAGTTATCATTTGAGAAACTCCGCTGATGATCAGACAACAAGTAAGGTGCCCGATATTGTGAGCTCGGCTCTTCGCGTCCTTTGTACGTTGAAGTGACTACCAAAAGCTGTCCTCTCTCATTGAGTAGAAGACCATGGGTTCAGTTACTTAAGATAGTCAGAGCGCTTCAATACGCTAATTAGTTCAAATACCAGAGCACCTCGCTCGAAGAGAATCTTAATACTGAACTCCCTTCTTGATAAGACTCTAAGTAGAGCCCCTAGGAAAATGTGAGTCTACAGAAGTTTCAGTGTTCGGATGTCCTCACTCCTACAGTTCTTACAGAAATCTTCCTGTGGTGCCTCGCACTTGGTAGTCGTATGACCAATATACTAGAGTCCTTTTAGTAATCTTAGAAGGAGCCGTAGGTTCGTTTTTGAGAGTCTGGCAAAGTTTCACGCTCTTCATTCGTCCAACGAAGGCGATTCTCAGATCTCAGATGTTTAGAATTTAGTTCGCCAGCTGTTAGTAGTTGATTTAACCTGTCGCTCTTCTTCCTTCCATGTTCTGGATTCTAATGCAGATTAGCACTGTGAATAATCGATGCTATTATAAATCTCCGCCGAAAAGTCTAATTCCACCTGGCCGCAAAGAAGCCGAACTTTTTAGTTAACAGGTTCATCATGCATACCGGCTTTGCTACCCCCATCGATAGTCAACGGTTGCAGCTGTAACCTATATTTAAAATTCTCACTTTGATCTCTTCTTTGTTTTTATTTGAAATTTGTATGGATTATATTTAAGTTATGCTCTTTAATTTTGTTCTCAATTTCTTGCAAATTATTTTAGTAACATTTATGCATGTAATCTCGTAGTAAGCTTCCTAGCGCTTCTTTTCGAACTCATCCACAGCAAGTACAAATTTTTAATAAACCGATTTTCTCGACTACTGCACTTTTTACGCCCTTCCGATATACTAAGTGCATGTTTTTTATTTTCATTTACTAAATTTCCTTGTTCACTTTTTGATGCTGTTGTACTCCCTCGTATTTAATTTACTCAGTGTTGCCTTAATTTAATAAAAATTGTTCATACCTTATCCTTTGTTTGTGTATTTTAATAACCACTTTCGTTGTTGTTTGTTTGTTTGCTATTACTTAATATTTATTTAATTTTCTTGCGGTCTTTTTAATTCGAAAATTATAATTTATTATCCGTTTTTCACAAGCATCAGCTTTAGCGGTATTACAATTGACTAACGTCAACTTTTTTCTTGCTTTTCCTCCTCTTCAATGCCCAACAGCGCCATTAGCGCCCACCATTGTTCCCGAGGACTGTTCAGCGGAAAATAATTCTGTTACAGTAGCGTGGCAAGCACCGGCCCATTCTTTCGTCGATGGCTATGTACTGGAGTTGGATGATGGCAGCGGTGGGGAGTTCAGGGTGAGTGTAAATAATAATTCTTGCGTTTATTTTTCCTGTATGTGCTGTTAACTGAAATTAGGCGCGCTTTAGTAAAATATTATTGAAAAAATAATTGTTTGTATTATGACTATGAGATTGAATAAATTTCGCTGATGAATATAAAACACAAGATCGGAAAATCATTAGGTCATTAGAACATTTACACTGTGCAGCACAATAAAATACTAGGTTCCGAAAATGAATTTTGGTAGAAAATAAAAGCAGAGTGAGATTTGGAGTTTACATTTTCGTGTAATGTCTTCGTAGAAATACAGATTATATTCGGCGTGCCATTTTGTTGTCATAAGTACCAATGAGTGGTCTCACAAACCACTAGAACAGTTACCGGAGAATTTTTTGAATTGACTTAATCACCTTAATGTTTATAGTATTTATTTTTTTTTTATAAAATTAATTGATTAGATTATAATTTATTTATTCGGTACTGGTTTGCTGTGCGTATTTGAAAATAAAATAACATAAAAGCTGTGGGAATCCCACTATGCAGTTTTCAGGGATTACTGAGCATTAAATAAGCTATTAATGAACACGAAGCCACTCTTTCAAAATGGATTAAATCCTATCTCCCCTCTCGGAAATGTGTTGTTAATGTGGATGGAGCGTCATCTATTTATTTTATTGCGTCCTCTGGTGTACCTCAGGGAAGTATACTGGGTCCCCTACTTTTTATACTTTTTATTAATGACATTTCTAGTTGTTTTAAAAACGAAAATTTTCTCTTGTATGCCGATGATTTAAAGATATACTCGGGGATTGCAAGTACAGTGGACTCTTTAAACTTTCAATCTGATTTAGATAACGTTGTTGGTTGGTGTAAAAGAAATAAGTTAGATTTAAATATAAGCAAATGCTTTTATATTTCTTATTCTAAATCTTGTTCTCTTATACCCACTTCCTATCACATTTGTGATTCTAGTTTAACCGATCGAAGTGAAATTACTGATCTAGGTGTAGTATTTGATTCTAAATTCTCTCTTCAAAAACATTTAAATCACACCATTTCAAAGTCTTATTCCGTACTTGCGTTTATTCGACGTTTTAGTTCGGACTTTGTTGATCCATATATACTCTAAAGTTGTTATATGTACCTATATACGTCTCTGGTGCGTTCGAAGTTGAAATACGCCGTCTTTATTTGGAGACCATATTATGCTTGTAATATTAGTAGGCTTAAACGTGTCCAGAAAGCTTTTGTGCGTTATGCTTTGCGTTCTTTACATTTCACTGATCCAATTCCATCCTATAAAAGTCGGTGCTTGCTCATAAATCTAACTTCAATAGATACTAGAAAGACTATTCTCTCCATTACTTTCCTTTTCGATTTGATAAATGCGGTTATTGACTCCCCATCGCTACTCGAGAAAATCAATTTCAATATTCCTCAGCGAAGTTTACGGAATCATGACTTTTTCTGGTTAGGGATGGTAAGAACTAATTATGCTTCCAATGCTCCGATTTCTAGAACTCTGGGTGATTTTAATTCGCTTTCAAATCGTACTGGCCTGGATTTTTCTTCCACAAAGAATCACTTCAAATTGGTTCTAAATGAATTGCTGAACTAAATTCTTAGTATTATCTAATAATCTTCCTCGGTAAATTATAAGAAATGTTATCTTTTTCTTTCACTCATTACAATTGAAACTAGTTAATTATAAGTTTAATTTTACTTTGATTAATTTTTTTAGCATTAATCTGTTTTCATAGTCTGTAAGAAATACTGTATTTTTTAGGCTATTAATTAATTAATTAAATAAAATAGGCTAAAAATATAATATATACAGGGATAGGGATGTGTTTCTCAAAACTACTGAAATTTTTTTCTAACAATTTTTGACAAAAAAACTGTAAATATTTTCCAAAGAATTTCTTTTTTTAATTTTTAACAAAAATGAAATTAATATTTTTCCACTAAACAATTTTTCTTTTTTTCGACAAATTTTTAACAAAAACAACTGAATAATTTTCCAAAAAAAATATTGTTGTTTTTTGAAAATATATTTTATTAAAAAAATTAAATGTAAAAACAAAACAAAAAAATAACAAAAGCAACTAAATATTCTTCCAAAAAAACTTTTTTCCCAAAAATTTTCATATACAATATTTTTCCAAAACTATTTTTTTCCAAAATCAAACAACTTTTTTCGAAAACAAAAAGTGAATATTTTTCAAAAAAAAAATATAAGTTAAAAACAAAATTAAATGTCAAAAATCACTCTAGAATCATTCTAAAAAAAACTATATCAAAATTTTCACAACAGTTTTTTTTAATTTTATTTTTGAAAACATATTTTATTCAAAAACAAAAAGCAAATGTTGAAAAGATCCAAAAAATCACAAAAATAACTGAAAACTTAAAAAAAAAATTCCATTTTTTTTGTACAAAAACAACTGAATATTTTTGAAACAAAAAACATTTATTCAATAAATTCAAATCGAATTAAATTT
This sequence comes from Anastrepha fraterculus, assembly GCA_037575425.1. Taxonomy (NCBI): domain Eukaryota; kingdom Metazoa; phylum Arthropoda; class Insecta; order Diptera; family Tephritidae; genus Anastrepha; species Anastrepha fraterculus. The sequence goes on from JAYXIM010045522.1 coordinate 56,679, forward strand.
TAACCCTTTGGGGACGAATGTCGGTATATAGCCGCCCAAGCCATTTTACCATTCCGGACACGTGTCGGCATACAGCCGGCGAAATTAGTTCGTAGCTCGCGACGTCTGTCGTTCTGAGCGATAAGATACGCATAGGTATAGTAAAAGAGTCACGTTTTCATTTAAAGACCTAGGGGCCATTAGCGATGAAGTTTTATCTTCCTTATAATGTAAACTGACGATGTGGGACGACGGTAGAGTGATAACGAATTTCATTTCTTCGATTCAGTCTCTCAGTGTCAGTGCCAGAGGAACCAGCAGGCTTTTTATATATTTTATATTTTATCCTACGCGCGATGGGTAAGCGATCTAGAGATGATACGTTAGATAGTGACAGTTCTGACGAATATTACTTTGAATCTGATAAGACGGAATATAACGCCATTACTTCGTCTAGTGGAAGTGAAATCCGTAAAATAAGTAATCCAGTCAGGCATTTCAACATTAGCAGTGATAGCAGTTTGTTTATAATTATTTTCTGATTTTATGAACAATTTCCTTGTTTTTATAACGTTCAACGTATTTATTTTCTTTGGTGCGCACTCCAATACCTCTTCGTCCCCAAAGGGTTAAAAAGATCACTTAAAAAAAAAATTCTATATCAAATTTTTCAACATCGAATAAAGCACAGAACTATAAATTTTTTTCCAAATTTTTTCAGTTTACATTGTAAAGGGTGGTTAAGTTTCAAGGGCCGGTGTCGATTTTGAATAAAATACAATTTTTTTAGGAAATTATTGTCATATCTCTTTATTATGATAATACTGGTATGGCTCAATTACGTATGGAACAAAATATCGGCCAAATGGCCGCCGCGGCCTCGCCGGCACACCTCCATCCGATGGTCCAAATTTTCGATGGCGCTGAGGCATAATTGAGGTTCTATGCCGTTAATGTGCCGAATTATGTCATCCTTCAGCTCTTGAATTGTTGCTGGCTTATCGACGTACAACTTTTCTTTCAAACAATTCCAAAGAAAGAAGTCCAACAGTGTCGCTGACGTTTAGGTGTGGCTCACATTCAACATCGGCCCTTGGAATTTAACCACCCTTTAGCTTAATCAATTCTAATAATAAAGTAAAAGCTGAAAGTAGCTCAGAATTTTTGTTGGGTTTTCATAATTTTTGCCCTGATGGTGTTGCGTATTTACTCCATATAACGAATTCACGGCGCTTTTTTTAGAAGCAAATTTTCAAAATTCTCAAAATTCTCTCGCTCAAATTTGTTTGCCGCACGCTTAAACTTCGTAGCTATAATTCGGAATTATAATACCAAGTTTATATCCCGTTTTTTGATCTCAAAGTTGCCTCAGCTGTCAGCAAAGTTGCGGTGTAAGAAGAAATCCCACTGACCAGTGGCTCAAAATCTACATAGACAAGTCTTTCACTTGCATATTTAAATTCTTATTTTTATTTTTACAACAACTATGCCTACATATGTATATTCATAGTTATAATTTAATATTTATGTATAATATAATCTCTCACATCTCCCACTTTATGCTCCTTAGGAGGTGTATTGCGGCAAGGAAACAATTTGCACCGTCGACGGACTCCACTTCAATTCAATGTACAATGCGCGCGTGAAGGCCTTCAACAATGCGGGCGAGGGTGAATACTCCGAGCTCATTGGATTGCAAACAGCGGAAGGTGAGTTAGTAAATATAATAAACACAAAACAGTCAGCCAACTGAAGTGTGGCATGCCTCATAGAAAACATGCAAAAACATAACTACAACAGGAAAAAGTAGTACAAAACTAGACCTTAGATGGCGCTTTGAATTCAAATGGGAGAAAATGCTTACCATATTTACGCGTTGTTGTGCATTCATTTTTGTTTACCTATAGATTCCAATATTTCAATTAAGCTTCTAAAATCTCTACTTGAATGAAGACAAAAGGCAAAGTAGTCGGATGGGTGTGTAAGTAGCAAAGGGTTGATTCTAAGTATTGTGAGTGGTGGAGTAGTTGACAGGCAGGCAGGAGTGCCAAGTGAAATGTTGAGCGGTAGCGTTGGGGAGCGTACGCGGCGCAATACGAAGGAGTGGCAGCGCATGGAATTCTAAGAAGACCTAAGTTGCTGCAAAACTGAAGTTGAACATTAGACACTTTTGTGTAGCGCGAAAGCGGGGTGTTGCTACGTAATAAATGAATAAAATGAAGTGGGCTTCAGCTCATCTTATAAGTTCTCCGACGGTTTGCTCAAAAGCATTTTAATTCGTAATTATTTTGTATATATGTATAATACATTAGGGTGAGCCAATTTTTATGGAAAGATTTTGTCTCAAATATCGTTTGTAGAATATTCAGATGCTACATAAAATTCTAAGAAAAAAGTCCATTAGAACATAGCTCTGAAATCAATTTCGCACCGCCCAAAATTTTAAAGGAGGCTACCTTTAGTTAACGCGAAAATTAATAAGGCGTTATGAAAATGAAGATAGAAAAACAAAAAACCGAATGTCTGAAAGCGAAAAGGCTTTAATATCAAAACAATTGAGAAAGCAAATTTTGTGATTATGAAATTAAGGTTTTGTCATAAAAAATTTTTTTTTTAAATATTTCTGAAATTTAATTGTATTTGATGTGTTTTTTTTTTGGAAGTTTTAGTTTAATTTACATTTAAAGAAAATTGCATACAGTCACTTTTCTTATTAGCATATTAAAAAATTGCATATAATGTGCTTTGTAGTACAACCATGGTATTCTTGAAGTAGAAAATAGATATGAAAATTTAATTCTCCAAAAATACATTTGGAAAATCTCCACGTACAACTTTGTATTAAAAAAACACCATTCATAATCCTTTAATTCTTGCCTGGGCAACCCTGGTCGGGTCTTTGCCTACTGCCGCATAAGCCGCCAATTGTTTCGGCTTCATGCCTGCAGTTTCTCTATGACCGAAATCCCAAAAAACCTGCGTCTTCCACATCTTCAATCCATCTGAGTGGCGTGCAGCTGCTTCTTTTTCTATGTCTGTGGAACTTTCTAACGAGTATTTGTTGGGGTGGGTAATAAGGACTGCCCCGTAATGTATGACCTGCCCATCTCAGTCTATTGGTCATCATTGTGGTTATTACAGGTGGGTGCATTTACAGTTTTTCTATTTCATGATTGTAGCGCTTCCGTCATTCGCCTTTATCACATATCGTCCCAAAGATTTTCCGCAGAAGTTTCCTTTCAAATATCAGCAGTTTCTGTTTATCTACTTCTCTGAGTGATCAGATTTCACTACCCTATAGCAGCACGGCTGGGATAATAATTGAGCGATACAGAGAAATATTCGTTCTCATCGTCTAGAAGGCGGCTCTCTTTGGGTGATTGCACAAAGCGAAATTACAGCGGTTCACCATAAGGATTCTATGAGCAATTTCTGCAGGAGTTATGTGGTTATGATCAATGGTCAATTTACTCAATTTGTTGTATCTCCATACTGATCTTTGTGTTAATTAAAAATTGCTTTTTCAAAATTTCAAATTTTCTTTCTTTTTGGATTCAGAGATTAAGCTCTAATGGAGTTTTGTTTTCTTAGAATACGAGTCCTGCTAGGAATGATGTCGAAAAAAAAATGTGCCCACCCTAATATACATATAAAATACCTTGTATTCATATTCAGATATATACATATATAATGCATAAATCCTGTGTATGATGCAGAAAATATTCTATCACTCTTAGCTCCAGTACTGGCGCGCTCTTCTGCCTATTTGCCGTACGCTTTTCTTTTCTTCGCTTCATTCAAATGACTGACAACTTCGCATGCAAAGCAGCCATTGACCTCTTTCACAATAAACTAGCAAGAGCAACAACAACAACAACTAGTATATTTCTCTGCAAATAAATTTAACGGTGTTTACACGCAATTTTCTGGTAGGCGCAAACTACGAAAATAATGCAATATGAAATGTGGTTTCTGCAAAGGCTTCCGAGGCGCTGTGGTTTGTGGTTCTTTCTATACCCCAAATGGGCGGGACAATCTTTGATAAACCAAAAAAAAAAAATTTCAACAAAAATTGTTGGTGAAAATCTTTGATTTTGCTGAACTTTTTATAGATTCTACATCGTTGACCAAAATTTTAAGAATTTCGTGATTTTTAACTTGAAAACTCTTCTTCAAAAATTCATAACTCTGGTTCTATTAGAGATAAAAGCTTCTTTTTTACTTATTTTTATCGCTAAAATAATGAGTTAAAGAAACTATAATTTAAATAAAAATTACGAGAGACTTAAGTAATACTGGGTCGGGGAATAAGTTCGTAGCGTTTTTATCGAAGACTTTTATTTAAACAAACAAAACTAACCATATTAATAAGTTAATGAACTATAATTAAGTTGTTGAGCAAGTTTTTAAGGACACAGAGGTCCTTGAGGGGGCGTTACCTATGGTCATATGGTCAGGAAGAGTGGAAAAGATGGTAATCGGTCGGTGCAATGTACGGAGAATAAGTCGGATGCCAAAGGACAGACCTCCCATTCAAGCTCTTGGAGTGTGGCTTGACGATTTCCCAGTGCACCATGCTCTCCCAGCCCCACCAAACACATTTCACGATCATCTTTGGATGAAGATCCGGCTTGACTCTCGGCTTTGGCGTATCTCCTGGAGCCACCCACCCACTTTGCTTCATATTGATGTATACGCACCATTTCCTGTCTCCCGTGACGATTCGGCGCAGTTTATGCCCGCGTGTTGCTCGATGGTGGGCGAGATGCTGAGAAGCTATTTGATGGGGACTTTCTTTGTTTTTTTTCGTTGAGTTCGTTTGAGCACCCAGGCTCCCACATGTTCGGTAAATCCCATTGTATGAGGGTGATTGAGAATGGCTTTATGATCGTAGTTAATTTTTTTCGTCAATTCACGACTGGTTTGGCGACCGCTTTCCGCTTCAAAAGTGATTTGCGACGTTCTTCATTGTATTCAGAAGACCTTCCGCTGCGGGATGTGTCATCCACGTCAAAGTCGCCATTTTTGAACTTTGCAAACCATTTCCGTGATGAAGACTAGCCTAGGACACCTTCTCGGTACACGTCGCAAATGTCCCGGGCTGCTTCGGTAGTTTTCTGACCTCGTTGGAAAGCAAAGAAGAGCAGGTGTTGAAAATGTTGATTTCTTTCTCCTGCGTATTCCATTTCTAAGCCTCAAAACCAAAAAAATTAAATAACACAAAAATACAATTAACATAGTCTTGTAGAGCAGAAAGAGTTCTATCAATGAATATGTATCCTTTGCCAAATAGTAATCGAATCCTTGTAAAATAAAAGAAAATATAGAAAATCCTTATTATCTTATTCCCCAACCCAATAAAAAAAAAGATTTGACGCTGTTTGATAATATTTTATTTCAAATTTGAATACCCGTTGGCATTACTACACAAGGGAGTCGCATGGAATTTTCCATCACACCTTTTTTAATACGCCTTCAATATATTTACCAAAATATGATATACAAAAAAACAAAATTTATATCTTTTTCGATAATAAAATAAAACAAATAAATTGTTAGCCAAATCAGCCTAGTCTGGTGTCAGTTAGAGAGCAAAATGTTCGGTTTGTAAAAGAGTGCTCCTCTATATATGTAGTGTGTTTCTATATATTTACTATACATGTGTACATATGAAGCTAACCCCATCGACTGATGTGTTGTTGACTAACTGTTTGACTTCACCCACGGGCGCCGCTTCTTCTTCCCTTCTTCCTTAGCCAGTTGATAAATACAAGCATTTCATCTCTGCCACGTCCCTGGAATGACTTCTCTTTGCACTGCCTGACACCTTATTTCACATTCGCTAGTAACGCTAACCGCAGCGCTCAATCAACTGGTAGGCCCACCGGCTTCCAGTTGAGGCGCTTGAAATTCCTGCGCTTGTCTAGTTGTAGATTTACCTTCGCACTTCCTGGTTGTGCTGCTTCATGTGCGTCTCTACGCTGGTCGTTTAATCGGCGTGCGGTTGCTGTCAGTTCTATTATCATTGGGGTTTATTTCCTCTCCTGCTAGCGTTACCGTATTTGTTGTTTTCAGTTAATTGCTTTTTGTGGGTGCGTTCGCTTTATGATTGGTGATGATGGGTGCGAGTGTGAAAAGTTATTTGAATGCAAAAAAATGCCTTTTGATAGGTGCGAGTTGATGGATAGATTAGGAATTGGTAGAACAGATTCATAGAACAGAGGGCTAAAAGATGTTTTGTGCCCCAATATTGCGTTCCTCATCCAGGGTCTAAGTAAACTGATCAGTACGTTACTATACTCTGCTAGTCAAGCTAGCTTTAGACTTAGGCTCCCTTATGCAGGTTAAAAGGTCCTTGCTTGCCACATTCCCAACAAGAACGGAATCAACTATACCTTTCTTGAAGAAAATCTAGCCAATGCCGGATATTCGCATAAAATATGAAAAAATTAAAATGTGTTGTAACATCTCACGGCTTTCCAGACGTAGTCGGCATTGTGTTTCAATAGACAAACTCTGCCATTGAAGATATGAACGCAGTGAAATATGGAAAGGAGGCACGAGAGTCGATGTCTGGAGCACTGGTCGAGAGAAGAATCGCATGCCAAGGTCGAAGGATCGAGGAACATAACAGGTGTGACCAATATCAGACCGTTAACTGGCTCTCAGTGATTTTGACAGAATCAGCTGTTGGGCTTGACGAAACGAGACAAAAATGAGCACAGTCTTTGGTTATGTTGCTTCGTTGCCGTCTGAATGACGATGGATTGGACGAGCGTAAGAATACTTGTGAAACGAACGGACAGAAGTCGGCTGCCGAGGGCCCTGTGATGTAACAATCGAAGTTGTTCACACAAATTTGTATTTCACCATAGCTTATGGCCAAACTTGGTAAATTTATCATCCTTGGATTGGGCGAGCGTAAAAATATGTGTGCAATGAGGGACCCAAAATTCTGCTAGGCATCCCCTATGAGGTAACAGTCGAAGTTACTCTCATGGCTTTGCTTCGGATGGCCAAACCTTGTAATCTATCTGCGTGTAATCTTAAGTCAAGTACAGCACTCAAACAACATTAAGCCCATTGTACTGCATTCGGGTTCCCTTTTATATATTTTGTTTAAATCTACCGATGAAGTCTGAGTAGATCTTGTGGTGCCAAGAAGGCCAAGGAAGTCGCTCTTGAACCCATCAGTGCCAAAGAGTAGCTCGCCATCTCATTCTCCTCTTTACATGCTGGTCCGAGTGCACTGTCTGAGATGCTTACCTTTTCTATGTGCTTCGCCCATAACAAGTCGCCCATAATCAATCAACCAGCTGCCTACAGTTCCTTAGGGATCCGCGACAGTCGGTCGAACATGGCAGGTAACATCAGTTTTGTCCATCTTCAGTCTCTCTCAGCCTGCCAAGCTCGCCGAATTCTTATGGAGTCCTTTGCTAGAAACTGAAGGCTGTCTTGACACTCCTTTTGCCTACCTAAATATGTAAAATTCAAATATAAAAGGAACCCATCAGATCTATTGTAATGCTTATGTTTGGGCAAGTTGATACTCGTATTGCCATCTCAATAGATAGTCTAGCGGCAAGCACATACTATACATATGCCTATATATCTATAATACCCGTTATTTCTCGTTCATTTTTACACATTTCGGTGTCAGGTTACTTCTTTTGGATCAAGGGTTGGTAATCCGTTTTACAAACATATCGATCTTGAAATTTTACTAAGAATTTGTTGCGAAAGAAAATTTAATTCGAATTTCCTCTTTTCCTCATGGACTTCATCTTGAATATACTTATGTTCGACACGTAACTACCTTCTGATTATGTTCCATCAGATATCCGTAAATTTACGCCTGCATTTACATATACAGCCCGCGAAAAAGCTATTGGCACCTCAATATTTTGAGAAGTTTTGACTATTTATTTATATTTTTTTTTAATTTTTATATTTTTCCTTTTTTTTATAAAACACAAATGATTCTATAACAAAGAGCTTAGTACTCCCAGTTACAAACATTCGGACAAGATTTACGAAATTTTCATTCACATTTCAAACTTTTCAATTAGAATTTCAAAAAAAAAAAAAAAAGTATGGGTACGCAGTTGTATCAAATTGCTTATCAAATTTAAATATAATAAAGTGGAAGTTTGAAGTGACTAAAAATTCGCGTTCAATTTTAATAATTTTTTTCCGCACTTTGTTATATGAAAAAAAAATGCGCAACACCGCACAGTCTAGATTTTTCGACCAATTTGGTTCAAAAATGGCTGCAGAATCCAATTTTAGACCAATTTTAATAATTTTTGTTTAATGATTTTGGAAGAGATTGGTTAGGCCCGAATTAATTTTGTTTTATTATATCTTTGAACCTTTAAAACAACAAATTATATGTATACGAATTCCGTTTGGGATTTTTTTATCGTAGTTCTATTCAGCCGGTTCCAGCTGTTTCCTTCCCAGACATCGGTGTCCCCTTTGCCGTCGTTAAAGGGAATCTACACATGTCTCATCGTGTGCTATTTCGAAAACGCTATGGCCCCAATACGATACAAACAGAACGCTTAAGTTGATGGGAATCCCCCGCCATTCAATATCCAAACTCATTGCGGGGTTCACTGGTCACTGGGTGATCGGTACTCATGCGGACAAGCTTGGAATTCCGTACAACCCCTATTGCAGAAGCTGTGGGGATTCTGAAAGAAAGAGACTGTTGAACACTTTCTCTGCAAATGTCCGGCTCTGGCGGCTAGGCGCTTGAGATTCCTTAGCGTGCCCTTTGGGGATGACTTGAAGAAACTATCCAGCCAAGATCCCTTTTCCCTCCTCCACTACATCAACAGCACTGGATGGCTGTAGACGGGTTTTACTCTTCCCTAAATCTTTTCACTGGTGTGGTCCACATTATGGTATTAAAACGGCACGTCAGTGCTACTTGAAGTGTGCCTGTGGTACTCTTGCCATCTTACCTACCTACCTACCTCTATTCAACGGTAACACATGACGGCAAGTAACCAAATTTCCAACCCGCTTTAAGGCTTTAGGGGGTGAAATCAGCCCCTAACTATCTGGAAACTGAAAAACTAATCCTTTTCATGAACAAACCTAGAATATTCAGCGAAAAAATACCTTGTTTTTTTTGGTTGTATATTTACTTGCACCGTCTAGAAAAAATATTAAAAAAAATTAATGGGATTCCTTTAGCTTCCAGCTTTAACTTTACACACTAAAATTTTATGAAATATAAAGCCGAAGGCCCTAGTAGCCAGTGCTTATCTTTAGTGGATTTATTATTTATAATTAGTTCTCATGTATTATAAATAATAATAATAATAATATAAGATTAAAAAAAAACTGAAAAAACTGCATACCAAACATTTTTTGAGAAATTCTTATTAAAAGCCGTAGAATTTCGGTGAAAAGTTTGTAGACTTTTGATAATTTTTTCATAAAACTTTAAATTTGGATTCGTGTGGTTTTTATCATATAGTGAGCTACACTTTATAGAAAAAATAATTAGCATAATTATCAAAACAACAAAAAATTCTAAACCTAGTCGAAACAGCTCCAAATATTCATCACCCATTCCTAGAGTTCAAAGTTTAAGCACAGGAAGAAATTATTGAACTGCTTTAATTTTTTTGTGTTCTTTTTTTCACTTTTTTTACTTATTTATTTATTTCTTTTAAACTTTTTTATTGTAATTTTTCACGCAAATGGAGCCCAAATTTATTTGCCTTATCAGCCTTGCATGGAAATTATTCCTTCGTACCTCTATTTGGGTCACCTCGTCGCAACCTCCACCAGCTTTGCTTATCACGCGCGCATTGAGCCATTTCACAGTTCAATAAATCTCAGCATAATTCGGACAATTGGCAATAACTAACTTTGCTTTGCAACCAATAAAAGGGGCAACAATGCTCGTAAGTGAGCAATAAGTTGACAATTGCAACAATTTGTGGCAAATAATAAATTCTCAATAATGCAACAAGCGAAAGAGAATAATGCAATCAAAAAAATATCTACTTAAATGAAATGATAAAGCAGTGCCCCCAACATCCGAAGTACGCAAATAAAAAAGGCCAACAATTGGATTTCGTTGTTAACGGTTGTGCGAAAATTGTAGCATACTTTGTGGCGTTTTAAAGTATGCAACTGCAAACGCAAAGTATTATGACACTTTCAGCACTCAAACTTGCCACACAACTGTTGCAAAAATGATACTTTTATTAATGCTTACTTTTTATCTTCTTCTTTTTTTGTCAATTTGCTAGATTTTTTCTCACAACTAAGCACTTAGCCCAAGTGCATGACTGCTGCTTATTCCTGTTAGTGTTATTGTTATGATAAGTTTATTGTAAAATATATTTCCAATTTATATCCACTCTTTGCTCATTTTATATAATACATTTTCTATCTCTTTTTCGCCTTTTTTTCGTCCACAGTTGCCTGGTTCACATTCGATCCGATACTGAGTGGCGGCGCCGGCTCTGGTCTCGTTTTTACCAGCAACAATGCCACCGTCTCGGTGGAGGGTTGGGAGCATCGCGTTGCTTTGGGTTCAGTGGGCTTCTCGCGTGGCATCCACTATTGGGAATTCACCGTGGACAAGTACACAATGGATACAGATCCGGCATTTGGTGTGGCGCGCATCGATGTCAATCGCAACAAAATGTTAGGTGAGTGCAGCGGCGGCGTAGGGGCGACAGAGTTGAAACGCAAACCTTAGAAATCTAAAAGGATAATAAAAATTGGATTTAAGTGAATACAGTTAGAAGTGTTGGTTGCAGTCAACAGCTTGTACTTCTTAAGCGCATTTGCACTCAGTGGATTTAGATTATTTATTTTCAACTTGTTGCCTCTGGTGGGTCATAACTTTGACGATTTGCTTTAGTAGTGCACTTGCGTGGTGATTTTATTTCCAGTTTTTCTGCAAACTCTTAAATGCAGTTTAAAAGCAATAACTCGGTCGCTTAGTGAGAGTGGATGGAATTTAAAAAAAGTAGGAAGTGCAATTGACAGATTCAAATAGTCAGCGCAGTAAAATGGTTAAGATTTTCAATTCATTTCATTTTCAATTTCCAATAAACCTGCATTTTAGGTATTTTAAGACAGGTATTTAATTAAATATTTTCATTCATTTGCAGGCTTTTTGTTTAGTTTTCGTACTCACTCCTAATGGTAGTCACGCACCAACCCATTCGGCTACGGCGGAACTTGTATAGCCCACTGAATTTTAAGGATAATAATAGCAAGATTTAAGTTGAATTTAAGACAAACTTTTTTTTCTTAAATTCTTGCCTAATTTCTCAAATTTGTTTTTTGTCTGTAGGATAGAAAAAACGGTGCAAATCATCATCATCATCATAAGGCAGCGTTACAGCTCGGGGTGAGCTTTAGCTGTATCAACTATCCTTCTCCAAGTTTCACAATTCAGGCAGCATATCTCCAGTTATATATCTTAAGTTTTCGATGACGTCGTCGAGCCAGCGTTTCCTAGGCCTTCCATTAAATCTGCTAGCCAGTGCGTTGGAATTTAAGAAGGATTTTTGGAGACGTTCCTTACGCATGCGCACGACATGGCATGACCTAGCATTTGTTTTTTGTTGGTGAGCGAGGTAGGGTTCAAAATGCCTTCGCACTTACAGTGACCGTCGTCTACAGCGTCGAGTGGTGTGGCTACGAAAACAATTCCCCCTCTCCTTCTGGAAAGACACCCTTTCCTTCTGGAGAGCCTCCCTTTCCTTCTGGAGAGACTTCCTTTCCGAGACATTACTTCGGGAGTGCCCAGAACGGCATCCATAAAGGACCAATCCTATTCATCCACGTCTGGATCCACGGTATTTGTAGCCAGCTTTCTTGCTATAGGCTCATCTTTTCGTGTCTGTATCTGTGCGGCTTCGCTTTGTTGCACTGTGTCGAAGTCTATCTTTTTTTCCGTAGTATGTCCATCTAGGCCGCGTTCCAGCTGTCCTCGCATTCGAGCATTTTGCTGATCATGTTGCTCGGGGCAATAACGCCAATCTGCTCCCTCATAGCATGTCTTTCCGCGAGCTATCTGTCACACTTAAAAAACATCCATGTTCAGCATCATCGTTCGCAGTTTGCAGTATATGCACTTGGGATCGCTTACCTTGCCCATGCGGTATAGATATCTCCGAAAGTATCCGTGACATGAGATAAAGTGTGTTAAGATTCACTTCACCAAAGTTCCTTTGGACCCATTTGTCTATTGATGGAATGAGTTTCGCCGTCCATTTGCCACTCACTCGGTTCAGTGTCCCATCGGCTTTGCTAGCGCTAATGACCTAACTATTGGAGTCGTTGCGATTCGACGAACTTAACGCCATCTTCCCACGTTGCAAATCCGCAGCAGCACCTCGAAGCCTTGGCAGGTCGTTAATAGCTGAGGAGCGCAAAGAAATCAGATACGAGAGTCTATCTAAATGACAAAGACGCTGGGGTATAACAACCAAAGGGAGATGGACACACCGACTCATTAGTGATGTGCAGGCATGGGTTGATTGAAAACACGGTAATGTCGACTTTTATATGACGCATTTCCTGACAGGACATGGTTGTTTTAGATAATACCTCCACAGGTATGGCGATGATGATGGAATTATATGCTAATTTTGTGCCAAGGCTAATGGAAATGCGGAGCATATTTTCTTTCACTGCCAAAGATATAATAAAGAACGAGGGTTGTTGGAGAACCAAATAGCAGAACCAATAACACCGGACAATGTTGTTCCACACATGCTACAATCTAAAGAAGTATGGGATTGTATCAAAAAATTGTCAGCGTTCGTACTCAATGAGTTGAGACAAATGGTGGTGCTGTGGTCCACTTTCTAGATAAATTTATTTAGATGCAGGTAAACTGACGATACCAGACATAGAAACCTACCTTTCTGTGGTATGGACAGAGACAAGGTGGGTGGGGAAGTACTGTTATGACAGGGGTGGCTCTCTCATCAGATGACCTAAACAGTGGGTGGTAACAAGCAGATGCTACTTTCGACGTATTGCATCAGGACAATAACGGACGGGGAGTTTAGTGCTCAAACCGTTTCCCGACGAATACTTAACGGTTGTACCGGGGGGATCGGTACTTTGACGGTAGGAGGTTTAGTTCGGGTTAAAGTCCCACACTGACGGGGTTAGGCTTTCGATGCTTCCTCCTCGTAAAAAAAACAAAACCTCGTTGTAATTGACTCTACAACAGCCATCCTCCACCCACTTTTCGGAAGACTCTTCTTTCGAAAGTTCGCAGATTTTGTTCATCCTTGATTGCCATTACCCATGACTCACAGCCATACTTCCAAATTGGTCTTATTATTGTTTTATAAATACTACATTTACAGCTGCGCAAGAGTAGACTGGATTTTTTTTCGATTGTCGGAGCTCTGTTAGCTACAACGAGACAATCTCGTATGCAGTACTGAACATTATTGCAATTTTTTAATAGTACCCCCAGGGTACCTAAAACTCTACTCTTTCAAAAACGTGCTATCCAACATCGACTTTTTCATGCATTTCATCTTATCGGCGTTGCTATGGAGCCCGACAGCCTTTCATTTTATTTCGATGTTAGAGAAATGCCCTCCATGTACCTTCGATTTCGAGCGGGGATGACTATGTTATCAGCATACGCGATGATTACGCCGGAGCAGCTGAATAGATGTCCAGATTTCACATTGTCATGATGATTGCAAAACCAAATTGAACACAGTTTTAGATAAAGTGATAAAGTGTTGACTGTTGCACAAGGATTTTTCCTTTGGTGTTGTTAAGGGTGGCCATAGTGAAGCGTAATAGTTTTCTGTTTATGCCGAGCTCCGTGAATGCTTGAGGGATTTTGATTCTATGGATGCTATCAAAAGCTTGTTTGAAATCGATGAAAAGCGAGTAAATCGTCGTTGTACTCGTAACACTTTTCAAGGTTTTGCATTCGATTAAACACCTCGTCAGTAGTTGAGCGCCCGGGCCGAAAACAACACTGATATTCTCCCAGTATAGTTTCCGCCGTATATCTAGGGCGGTGCGCCAGCAAACTTGGGAACAATTTGTAGCAGGTGTGTAGGATTTTGATAGTTTTCACATCGCTTCTTGTCCCATTTTTTGTGGATCGGTGCTGTCAATCGTACTAGCAATGCGTCAGGAACACGGTGCTAATGCTCCGATAAATATTTGGTAAATCTATTGAATTTGACTTTTTTTGAATTTTTTGATTTAGATTCAGATATATTAAATTTGCATTAGCCATAGGTTAGGTTAGGTTGAAGCGGTTGTTCTGTGGGGCACACTTAGGCTCATAGCCCATTGTGATGCCGCATGGGAAGCTTTCCTATTTCTCCTAAAACTTAAAACCCTAAGATCTGCCAATGCGTTAAAAAATTGTCTGCGTAGAATAGCAAATCTCCATCTGGATAGAGCAGGACAATGGCACAGAAGCTACAAGATTGTCTCTTCCTCATTAAGACAACTTCTACAGAAGTCAGGTGTTCGCACACCCATACTTTGGTCGTGCCTACCTTTTAGGCTAAGACTAAGACTGTGTTTATTTTGACTTAGCAAAGATTCTGTGCGTTTAGTATTGAGAGTCGGCCACAGTTGATGGACGATTTTGCAGGCGGCTTCATTACGCCTTCTTTCGTTTACTTTCCTTATGATGTCTTCAAGGATAATTAGCCTACATGTCATTGTCTATGTACTCATCGGTCAACTTGGTGCCGAGTCTCGCTATCATCGGCTCTGCAGTTACCCTCAATGTCGCGATGCCCAGGAACCCATATTATTATTAAGCAAAATGTCTCAGCTATCTCGTTAAGAGATGTGCGGCATTTCAGGGCTACCTCGGAGGTTGTCGACTGTTTTGTGAGGGATTTTATCAGCTGTCAGCAAAAATGTAGATGTCATTTCCAGATATCGCATCGCACTGTACAAGTGTCACGGCTTTCATTATTTGCTATCAGTTCAGCCTGAAAGACACTACAGTAGTCGGGGAGCCGAAAACTGAAGGAGATCCCCAGATGTTCGGAATATACACCTCCGCCCACCCTGCCTCTAGACATCTGCCATAGATAGACTCGCCCTGCCTTACATTGTCCCGTTCCCACTCTTCCCTTGAGGGTAGGAGGATCGTGAACGTTGTAATGACAAGTGTTGGCGGAAGCGCATAGGCCACCAATCCGGGATAAATTTACATAAAAATTATTTAATGTTTATTTAGTTCTTAAAAGTCTTCAGTGCCGTAAATAAATAATTAAATAAAAAAATATTTTTGTGTATACATTTTGTTACAAAATCAATCGTTTACTTGGCTCACAAAGCAAGTGTTTACTGTAATGTTTCTGTTGGTGTCTTTTTCTGAATTTTTTCCTTAACATTCCACCAACAGCTTCGTATTGTTCAACTTTTTCTTACCTCCCCGCATGCCTGAAGGCTTCGCCGGACATTATCCACACCTGAGCTACTTTTGCTTTAATCAAAATCCACCTTAATTTGAAAACTTCCGCATATTTTGTTTTTGTTTTTGTTTTCCAATTATCGTTTTTCACTTATTGAACTTGTTTTACTCTTTGTTTTTCTTTCTTTCAATAACATCAAGTTTTTGTTTTTGCGCTCCACAACTCCCTTGCTGCTATTGCCGATCCTCTGCAATATCCTTGAATAAATATTTACTATTTCTGTGCCTTCCTTCCACAAAGTGCCAAGTTGTGTTTGTGTTCACATGAAATACTTTTAAACTTTTTTTTTGTATCATCCTTCTCAGAAATTTTCCAATTGAATTGAAATTGGCAATTTTTGCGTGAGTTTTTTCTCACCAGCCACTCGATATTCAATGACACCAGTTGTTGGGCAAAGAAATGTTGACAGCTTCGTAGCACACACTTGCCCGCACAGATACACAGCTATGTACATATAAAAAACAAAGTGCGTATACATATATCCTTCTTCGTACTCCTTTGTTTCTTGTCATGCCACTTTTGCAAATGAAAAAGTTTCTTATTAGCGTTTTGGCATCTTCGGGAGTTTGAAGAGCTGACACTTGTACTTACATACACGTAAATGTTTGGAAGGTAAGCTTCGGCGGCAATAATCTACTGCTCACAGGCGGCGCGCCTTTTATTTTGTTCACTTCAAGCTATTGTTAATAAGCATTACGCCGGTGTCTCACCTGAAGTATCTCAGCTTGCTTTTTAAATAATTTTCGTTTTTTCTTTCTTTCACACATATAAAATTTTATTTTATTTTCTGGTTCTTAGACTGCTGAACGTTAGTACTTTAGTGATTTTTACGCTTTACGTTTTTTAGTGTTGCCACGCGGGAAGTTTTGCTTGCGCCTTACAGAATTAAGCGCTTGGGGAATATTTTCGTCGCGTCCGCTTTAGAGCATACGAGCTAAAACTTTCATGTAGTTTAGTGGTGAATATTTCTCTTCTTTGGCTCTACTTTCGAACACTTCATAGCCAATGCGATTTTTTCCATTAGTTGATGCTTCCAATGCATTCAACTGGCTCTCAAGTAATGCGACTCAGACACTATTATGATGGAAATGGCTGTTCGATCTAGTGGTTTCAGCCTATGATGGGTTAAATATCGTGTTCCGATTCGTGCTAATATAATTACACTACTATAATTCAAAATAAAAGTTTATTGATAGGATGGAATTGAATTTTTCGGAAATTTCTTAGATGATAAAATCGTAGAATTGCTGGAATTGCAGTTGCTAAAACTAATGCAATAACACCTCCTAATTTATTAGAAATAGAACGTAGGATTGCATAAGCGAATAAAAAATATCATTCAGATTGAAAATCAACAAATATATCTAAGCTGCTGTCTCAAATAGAAAGCTTCACAAGTCACGATTTATCTTCTGCCTCAAAATATTATATTACTCAGTTTCAGCGATAGCCTCTTCATTCGAGCGAAATTTCGTACCGACGAGCATTTTTTTATGTCGCGAACAGCCAGTAGTGGCTGGGAGTAAAGCTTGACGAATACAGTGGATGGGGAAGCAATTCGAAATTCAATGCATGTTGTTTTGCTATTGTTTTGATAGACTTGTGAGACAAACTTTTTTTCTTAGCCATATGCGGACGTTTATTTGTAATTTCGGTCTTCAAACGCTCCAAAAAGCTGTATAAAATATTCACGATTGATGGTATTTCCCTGCTCAAGATAGTCATTATATATTTTACCACGCACGTACCAAAACACCGAGGTCATAACCTTCCCAGCCGATTGCTGTGCTTTCGGGCGCTTTGGGCGAGGTTCACCAGTTGCTGTCCACTCAGATGACGATCGCTTTCATTCCGGAGTGAAGTGATAGATCCATGTTTTATTAATCAAATACCGCCGCCAAAATTCCGGTTTATTACGTTTAAAAATGGAATCATCAATACACTTCTGGTCAACAGTAAGCAAAATCGGCACCCACTTTGAATAGAGCTTTCTCATAGTCAAATGTTCATGAAATATAAAGCCAACACGTTCGTTTGATATCTTTACGATGTCAGCTAACTCACGCAACTTCACTTTTGAATCACCCAAAACGAATTTGTGGATTTTTTTGACATTTTCTGGTGTTACCGCCTCATTCGGACGGTGTCTCTAGGACCACGTTTAAAGTCAGCAAGCAATGGTTTTATTGCTACATACCTTAAATACTTTGCCAAACTTCTTCTTCTTCTAGCCAAAAAGTCTAAGTCGATTTATAAAGATGCAAATGCTGGACTGGGAAAAAAAGGAAAATAACGTTTAGTATCATACGAAGGAATGTTTTTCACTTTTATTTCCATTTCATTATTAAGTCTATGGCTACAAAATCTTACAGACTAGAGGTACAAAATGACTTAAAGATAAGATTTAAAAGTAATTTTATTTCAGCTTAGATAAAAAGATTTATTGACTACGAAGGTGGAGTTACAATTTCAACATCTTGCATCAGTCGCTGGTCTTGATATCAGACTGGTGTCGTGCTGAAGGATTATCTATTAATCCAAGCAAGACAATCATTGTTCCCTTCACAAACAAATTGAAATTGAACCTTGGTACAATAATTGTAGAAGGATGTAGAAGGAAGTATTAGGCGTTATTTTAGATAATCAGTTGACTTGGAACTCTCACCTCGATGCGGTGATAGAAAAAGCCACAAGAGTCATATGGGTCTGCCGCAGTCTTTATGGCAGAACTTAACGTCTAGACTCCGAAATGATTCATTGGATGTATGCTGTATGATTAGACCGATCATCACCTGTGCCTCTTTTATTTGCTGGCTACAAGCCAAACAAGTAACCACTAAACAATTACTTGGTAGTTTTCAAAGACAAACTTGCTTGGCAATAACTGGTGTCATGATCAGCTGAACCATTGTTCCTAATAGAAGCAACAGCAGGACTATAACCACTGCATTTTTTTCCTTAAAAAATGTGCAACCAGAAATGCAATAAAAATGCAAGTCTTACTTGGCAACTTAGTTTCTTACTTTGGTCATACAAGTGTCTCTGAACAGAGATAACGGATCAGAATATAATCTGTTCATTAACAGACTATATGATTCCAAAGTGTTGGAGTAATAATCTGAGACCGCGATGAATGGGCACTGAAGGGACCTTCGGTCGAGAAGTCTTAAATGGTTCACAAACGGTTCGAAAACATATACTGGTGTCGGTGCGAGGATCTATGGTCCAAACATGAAAATCTCCGAACCAATGAGCAAATGGCCTACCGCCTTTCAGGCTGAAATTTAAGCAATTTCAATGTGTGCGAGCATAAATCCTATGAGGGTGCAAACATAGCTTTTTCTTGTTGGTGGGTGAGGTAGGGTTCAAGATGCCTTCGCACTTACAGCGACTGTCGTCTACTGCCACTCGGTTCAGTGTCCCATCGGCTTTGCCACTGCAGCATGGTTGGCATCTCCTTTCTGAGAAGAGAGCTGTGTTTCTGCTTGTAGTCCCACGCATCCATTCCGCTGTTCTTTGCAGAGCCTCCTGTGCTTTGCGCTTGGCTTTGAAGTTTGCACAATTCCCCATACTTCGCTGCCGTACAGGAGAATTGAGTTTGCGGCCGCCATAATTACCTTTCTTTTGCTCTGTGTTGGCCCACCGACGCTTGCCATTAATCTACTTAGCATACCCGTGACCTTTGCTGCTTTGGTAGCCGCATGCCGTATCTTGGCCCAGAACGTAAGCCTAAGTATTTCACTACTTTAAGGACGTCTGACCTCGTGTCATAAGGATGACTTCGGTTTTATGTTCGGCGAGTTCCAGGCCGTGGTTCTCAAGCCATATTTGCGTCCTTATCATGACTTGGTTCAGCTTACTCCTAGCGTCTTCAGTGTCTCGAGGTGGTATGACCGGCGCTATATCGTCCGCGTATCCCACTAGATATGTGTATTCTGGCATTTCTATGCTCAATATCTCGTCACAATTCAGATTCCAGAGATCGGGGCCGAGAATAGATCCTTGAGCTGCGCCAGACGTTATCGCTTTTGTTTCCTGGCCATCTGGTGTGTCGTACAGCAGTTCACGCTCACTCGGGAAGCTCTGGAGAATCCTTAGCAAACATAGCTATAGCTGCATTAAGAGCACTAGCTTCACATTCTGTGGAATCGAAACTAGTGTAGGGAGGCCTTAAAAACCTCAACCAACCTAGTGCAACAAACGAAATTGTACTTTGCTGGATTCCAGGCCACTCTAAAATAAAAAGTAATGAACCATATTGTGGTATCAACTGGGCATAAGCCAAATGCAGGATAAATAGCTGGAAAAATGTTCAAAGAACTACCCATTGGGAGGTCACACAAGCACTTCGTCAAGCCAAAAGACTTGGGTTTAAAATGCAAATAACTTGATTTAAAAATTGTACAACTGAAAGTGGAAACATAGTACCCTTTAGTAGGTTAGGACAATTAATGATAACACAGACTATTAGATAAATATCAGTGAGTTTATTAATCGCCTTGAGGAAAATTATTTTAAATTTATTAACGTAGAAAGGACCCCATAAGTCGGAAGGGCTAGTTAAAATGGTGGCCCTTTTATAATGAATATAAACAGAATAAATTGAACTAGAGAATTAAATTGAGAACTAGAGACCTACTTTTAAATCGTTTTCCTAGTATAAGTAAAAAATGTGTAGACTAGTATTCGCTTTTTAAAAGAACACTGTAGAATAATGACGCTGTCTCACTGTGAATCCATTTCTCAACCGACTACCCCAATTATTATGATACATCTCACCTATGTACCGAGCCGAATATCAAATCAGTGTAGTACTAACACCAGTTTTTGGCTTTCATAAAGGGTTTTCATAAAAAGGTGTTTCTCGAGAGATAATTAACGATTTTTTATGGCCAGAATTGGATGACATTGATCTGGACAACGTTTATTTTCAACAAGACGGCGCTACGTGCCACACAAGCAACGAAACCATTGATCTTTCACAGGGAAAAGTTTCCGGACCGTGTTATCTCTCGAAGAGGTGATCACAATTGGCCACCGTGATCTTGTGATTTAGCACCTTATGACTTTTTTATTTGTGGCCACGTGAAAGAGAAGGTCTACGTCAACAGCCCCGGGTCGATTCAAGACCTCTAAGATGGAATTCGTGAGGGTATCGAGGACATAGGGGAGCCACTTGGCAATTCGGTTATGGAAAATTTCATGAAAAGGATATTGTCCTGTAAGCGGTGTCGTGGTGGTAATTTGCCTGATGTAATTTTCCACTATTAACGGCATACCTTCCTCTTTATAATGAAATAAACATCCGATCATTTATATTAAAAAATAGCATTTTTCTTTGAGTATCAAAATAACATCTATTATTAGAAAACCCTATACATCAAAATATCAATTTTTTTTTCAATCTGCGTTATTATTTTTTGATTCTAAAAGTTTATGTCGCTAAAAAAATATTCTTTCTTTAATCTAATACTTGCAATTTTAATGTTTTTTGTTTCTTCTTTTCTTTCGCTTTCTTTTCAGGCAAAGACGAAAAATCCTTTGCCATGTACATCGATGGCCAACGCTCGTGGTTCCAGCACAACTCTGTGCATGAGCGACGCGTCGAAGGTGGCATTACTACCGGCAGCACCATTGGTGTACTGCTCGACCTGGAGCGACACACTTTAAGTTTCCTGGTCAATGAAATGCCACAAGGTTCAGTAGCATTCCGCGATCTCTACGGTGTCTTCTATCCGGCAGTGAGCATTAATCGTGGAGTGACACTCACCTTACACACCGCTTTGGATGCGCCCAAAATGGATTACTTCTGAGTAAGAATGAATAAGAGTCGATGTAAGCAGAGAGAGTGAGAAGGGAGAGAGAGATTGTGAAGTAGATAGAGGTGGAGCGAAAGAAAGAGAGGTAGTGAAGTTGGGTGGGTGAAAGAGGGGTAGAAAGAGAGAAAGGGGTAGAGAGAGAGAGCGAGAGCGCGAGAAAGAGCAGTAATTAGAGTTAAGCAGTGGAAAAGCTGCTCAGCTGTTGTGTACATATTTGCATTATAAATATTTCCTTATTTGAGTGTAACAGTAATTAAGGCATATAGGCATATGTGCATGTGTGTTAAATAGTACTACATATAGGCGTCTACTTACACATACGAGTATTTGCGTAACTACTTAAGGTAGACATACTCATATTACATTAATTTTAAGTAGCATAATGGGGCGTAGGCACATATCTTAAGCATTTAAAATGAGAGAAATACCAAAAGCGTGAAGGCAGGAAAGTGAAGTTATATTATAATATATACCTATACATAATATTATCCATAGAAAGAAAAAAAATGTATAATAAAATTGCGCAAAAAATTAAGATGAAAAAGTTATTTATGTAAGAAAAACAACAAAAAATTACTGGATATGCATTCACTGTTTATTATAAATATTTAGACGTACAAAATTCAGCAGTGGACTTTCATAGGCTTTCATTCATACTTAAATATTTATACATATGTACATACATGCACGCATGTAATATGGAGGAAAAAAAATCAGAGATTTTTTCGAAATTTTTTTTCGAAAAAAATTATTATGCTAATAAAAATAAAAAAAAAACTATTCTTACAAATTAAGCCGAAAATGCATTTACGCGTATGAAAATATTGAAAAAAAATTTCAATACAAATTTGTAGTTAAGATTTGTACAATTACGCTTCTCACATAACGAACTCGAGCGCTTGGGAACCGCTATTGGCAGCTCTATTCTGCGCGAATATTAAAAATAAAAAAATCTAAAAATGTTGAATAACGCTAACTATAATGTGAAAAATCATTCACAAATAGCGCTCTAAAATTCGCATAAATGGGTTCAAGCAATAAGTGTACATATTACTTATAAAAACAAAAAATGTATAAAAATACGAAAAAATCACTACCAACTATACCAAAAATGAAAGGCAAAGCTAAGCTATAATACATACTTACATGGTAACAAAAATATCTAATGAAAAATTATTGGGTAAATTACAAATACAAAAGTTTATAGAGAACAAGAAAACAAAGAACATATTTAAGGTTGAGAGAAAATTTCGATATTGTGTAACTGCCAAAATCAAAATCTATTGCCATAACTGAAAAAATTACAAATCACAAATAACAAATTCAATAAAAATAAACGAAGTGAATGCTGCTAACGATTATTTTGATTTTTTTTTTCAAATAAATAAAAAAAAGACAGCGTAATAATTTAGAAAATTTGTATAAAAGCTGTTAGTCAAAATTCGAGATATTCTGGCCTCATGCTGAATTCCGATTGATAACAAAATTAAAAGAGTTCCGCCCTCTACCTTATTGTGTTGTTGTTTTTTTTTTTTTCTTGTAACTTCCGAATCGGTTCTTTGCGGTTTTATGTCTTAGAGGTATCACTTTTGGCACTAAAAATTCGAATACTAATCGGAATATCGGCCATTATGCATTTTCAGCAAATTTGTGGATATAAAGGGTGGTTAAGTTTTAAGGCCCGGTGTTGATTTTAAATAAAATACAATTTTTTTAGGAAATTATTACCGTTTCTCTTTATTATGATAATATTGGTATGGCTCAATTACGTATGGAACGAAATATCAGCCAAAGGGCCCCCTTGGTCTCGGCGGCACACCTCCATCCGCTGCTCTAAATTTTCGATGACGCTGAGGCATAATTGAGGTTCTACGCCGTTAATGTGCCGAATTATCTCATCCTTTAGCTCTTGAATTGTTGCTGACTTATCGACGCTCATCTTTTCTTTCAAATAACCCTCAAAGAAAGAAGTCCAACGGTGTCAAATCACATGATATTGGCGGCCAATTGACATCGCCGCGACGTGAGATTATTCGGCCATCAAATTTTTCGCGCTAAAGAGCCATTGTTTCCTTAGCTGTGTGACAAGTGGCACCGTCCTGTTAAAACCACATATCATCCACCTCTATATCTTCCAATTCGGGCCATAAAAAGTTCATTATCATCTCACGATAGCGAACACTATTCACAGTAACTGCCTGATGCGGCCCAATGATGCCGCCGGCCCATAAACCGCACCAAACAGTCACTCTATGTGGGTGCATTAGTTTTTCGGCAATCACTCCTGGATTATCCTTCGTCCAAATGCGGCAATTCTGCTTATTGACGAATCCACTGAGGTGAAAATGTGCCTCATCATTGAAGATGATTTTCTTCACGAAGTGCGCGATATGCATTTTGATTTGAAAGCCCGTTTTCATAATAAGCCTGAATAACTTTAACGCGTTCTTCGATTGTGTATCTTTCCATGGTTCAAATTGAGTTAGTCTGAAATTGAAGAATGACAAATGAAATGAAGAGAAAACTTGACGTTTAGGTGTGGTTCACATTCAACATCGGCCCTTGAAATTTAACAACGCTTAGTTTTGAGAAAAACGTATGTAGAGTCGGCAAACGTAACTATACCTCACCCAGCGCTCGAACGCAAAGAATAGAGTCGTCACGGTTGCCGATCTGTAATAAAAGAAATACTTATATTTACGTACTAAAATTTTTTTTACATATTCCTAAAGGATTATATTAACATTTTATGAAAAAATTTTTTTTTCGAAATTTTACTGGTATCTGTCCCCTTAATGTAGCTGTCTAGTTCACAAGTGTCAAATATGACTGACGTACGACGCCATTGGTAAAAATTATTAATTTTCCGATGGGACGATTAATTTTGCGCCACCTTTAGTTTTGTCCATCATAGCAGTTCACTTCGAAAACATGATTCAAGGGGCCTCTTATCAGTGGCTTAAAAATGAGGTGTTTTTTCTCAACTTTTTTTCGAGGCGAAAAAAGCGACACACAGGAATAATCTTTTGCATTTTTTTGAAGGCATAGAGTAATAAAAATTGTTTAACATAAATAAAAAAATAAAATGGCGGACATATGAGGGATCTCGCACAGCTTCTCGTTGCGCGCTAATAAAACGGCGTGTAAGATTGCGGTCGTAGTTTCCACCTGAAACACGAAAGAAAAATATTGTCTTATTCAGAAGGATTTCCCGCATGTAATAGACTACTCTTGTATAAAAATATGAACACACAATTAGTTTTTGAAAAAAAGAATGCGTTTTTTTTCGCTTTTTTTCAAAAAAGGTGTTAAATAACATAAAAGAATAATTTTTTTCCAACTTTCGTCGTTTTTAAATCTTACACACCATTTTCAAAACCATGGTTTTGAGAAAACATGTTTCAAAGTTTTCAGAAGGTAGACGAGGTCGCTTGTCGAGGGACGGTACACAGGCCTTTAACTCCGAAATCACTTTGAATTCCGCTATAAAATTTTGAGGGCATATTCTTCTATAATATATGTATCGATTGCAGTAAAAAAAATCGATTGTTTGAAGCCGACTGATAAGAGGCCCCCTTTAAAAGCACATAGAACTAAGTAGAAAAAGTTTTTAAATCTACTAAAATGTTTCTTCGTTATATTTAAACTTTTCTCACATTTCATAATTCTATATTTCATTCTCTCTATTGCGAAAGTTAATAAAAAAAGAGTTAAATAAAATAAATTCTATGAAAAAAAATAATAAAAACATAAAAGAAATGAAAAACTATCAAAAAATTGCTGCATTTCACGCGTATTTGAATTCACCAAAAACTTCAATTTACCACAAAATTTCTTACAACTTAAATATTTACCCCTTAAGTGTACTGTAAAATATTATAAATACTTTGAAAGACAAAAACATCAAATATAAAAATAAAATTTAACAAAGAACAAACCAAATGGATTCGCAAAATGATGCGAACTAAATTTAATAACCAAAAATAACAGCACTTTGTATATATTTATAATTAAAAAACGTTTAACATTAATTCAAAAGCAAACGAAAATAATCAAAGTAAAATTAAGGTAAATTTTAATTGCTTGGAAAACCAAACAAAACAAAAACAAAAAAACACTCCAATCAATGAAAAATCAAAAAAAAAAATAGCAAATATGCACTTAAAAAATGTGCCATCAATACATCTGTATGTAAGAGTGTATGTGTGCAATTGCCGTTGTTGCTACAAAACATTACAAAAAGCAAAACAAAAAAACAAAAACCTTTTCAATGAACTTTGATGACCGTAAATTTATTTTTGCTTTTGTTCCATTTATTTTTTTTCGCTGGAAACAGTTAAAATCAAAATGTGCAACATCTACCGGCAAAATAAATCTGTAAATTTTACGTACACATGCATACATACATATAAATATATACACACAAACGTATATTTAGGTGATAATTATAAGTGTATTAGACTAAGCTTTTTTTTCTAACGAAATCGCTGAAGAGTTACAAAATGGAAAAATAGTATATAAATGTAATAAATGTGCAGTGGTAAACATACATATATACACACACACATACACGTAAATATGTATTTATAACTATAAGTATGAGTGTTTCGCCGTATGATCGTATACAATTTTTTTTTCTAGTATTTAATTAAACGCAAAACATTTAATCGTAATTGCAAAATAAATAGTAATTCCGCTATTAAGCCCAATGTAATTAATTATTGATTAAAAAAATAAGTAAAAGTAATAAAAAACGTGAACAAAACAAAATCAAGTTGGCTAAAAGGTTCATTCCATTGATGATGTAACGATAAAACAATACAATAAATAATACTAAATTTTAATGGCTAATTAATAAAAATAAATAAAACTACATATGTCTCAAAGAAATGTGTGTTGGTGTTGTTTTTTTATTTCGATTTAGGTCACATTTTAGCACAAGGCATTCATGCAATAATTCATTAGAAGCCAACAGCTACCAGAGCTGGCAGTTAATGCAGGCGAAGCTCGACATTGAAATTATTGGCAGCCGGTAGACTAAAGTCAGTGAACGGAAGTTTCTGAATGCGGAGTTGCTTTCAAAACATCGAATTTCGGTTTTTTCCTCTTTTTTCTAAAGCATAAAACTTCGTGAATGCTATGACAAAATTTCAAGCAGATCAGAGAAAAACTTACGGAGATATAAGACTTTAACCAAAGTAGTCTGGTTAGCGAAATTTGAAGCAACGGGAACTTTAGGGGTTACATGGGTTTCGTAAGTTCAAAAAATAGATTTTGTTTTTTTTGGCTTATTAATTTCTACAACATCTCAATAATATTATCCTAAATTTTCAAGTCAATCCAAATAACAGTTTCGGAGATACAACCTTTGGAAGCTGTGCGCTACAAGCCACTTTTATTGTTACTCAAAACTTTAAACGCGTTTTTTTCGGAACTGTGACTTCAAAGTCGGTTGTCAACTCAACCGATCTTGATAAAATTGTACACAGGTGGAGATACAATTTACTCGTGCTTGGACGGAGGATTTTTTTTTTTCATTTACAACTATTTGAAAAGAAAAACAAAATGTCAACCAAGGTTGACCGAATTTCTCATTTCTTTGGAAAAATGTCTGCCAAAATTCCAATTTTTACTTTTTTTTCTTTCCTTCGTTCAAGCACGAGTTTATGGTCTTAACTAAAACACTTATTTTTGTTTTTTGATCCTGTCAGGAGTAAAGAGGGGTCACCGGAAATGACGTCACAATGGAGGAGTTTTAATTTTGTTTTTTAATTTCAGAAATTATTCTTTTACATAAAAAAAATATATTGAAAATAGGCATTTTTTTGCCCGACGAAACCCATGTAAGCCCTTAAACGAATTTTTTGGATATATTTTTTAAATATCAAATTTTGGTTTCTCACTTTTTTCCAAAGCATAAAACTTCGAGAATGTTATGACAAAATTTCAAGCAGATCAGAGAAAAATTTACAGAGATTAGCCTAGTTAAGGAAATTTGTATCAAAGGGATGTTTTTGTTGTTGTTGAAGTGGTTGAGTATTTCTACTTAACCCTTTCGAACCAGAAAACAACCAGCGGGAACATTTCGAGTTTAGTGATATATGTATCTTGCTTCAGCACAGGAGTACCAAATCTGCTGCTCCTAAACACCGCTTCCCCTTTATCAATTTTTGTGTTTTCTTTGGCAATTTTTTTCTATTTGCCATACAAGTTCCAAGCACAGGAAAGGCCAAACTTTCTAAAAGGTTAACACTTGTAAAAAGCGATGAAAACATAATGTGACATTTGGTTCTCATAGGTTGATTACCAAGTTTTTAACTACTCGTTCACCTAGCGTTCCAATAGTAGGCCCTTCTTCTTTTCCACAGTATATGTTAAAGTCATAACAATAACCTGTCTAGGAATCGCAATGCATCCACATTTTCATACCTCTCTTTGTTGGTTTCAGTGGCATATACTGCTTCAGAGATGAACGCCCTTTGAATTTGGTCATTGATTCGTCAATGTTTTGATAAGGGCTGTCGGCGCGAGCTGCCTGGAACCGGCTTTTCAAACATTTTACCATATCATCTATATAATATGTTTCGCTAGCACCCACAGGTTTTTCCGGAGACAAGAAATACATTTTCGAAGAAATAGTTAAGAAACGATCGCGAGCAATCGCCGATTTTATAGCTTCGTTTCCCATTGCTTTATGTTTGGGCAAGTAGTGTCTCATCGCAGGTAGACGCATATATGACATGATAAGTGTACACCCGATAACAACTGGGATTTCACCGATATCGGTAGGCTTCAAAGAACGATTGTTCGGAGATTTGCGCAATAGCTCGAGACGCTCGTTTGTGCACTGTGTTAGGTAAATAAGCAAGCTTCTAGGAAATGTTTTACCGAAAATTTGTATTACTGAGTCAGATCGTCCGATATGTGAAGAAATGATGCGGGTTCGTTGAGCTTGAACAGTCTTTCGTGATTGGTAATTTTCATCAGGTATTGACCAAACCGTAACATTTTTAAATGTCGACACATAATTATTTTCCCCACTTTCCGTTTATTGCGACTCATCAGAAAAAATATTATTTTCGTTATCTTCGCTAGATTTTTCTGATAAGAAGCTTTCCTCTTCAGAAGGCTCGTAATTATCGTCACTGCCGTCTGAAAAATCGACGTCACCAAGGTCACCAGATTCCTCACACTCCATTAGCTAGGCCAATATATCCTCTTCATTTAATTTCCTCGACATATTTTAAGATTTTTCAAAATCAAAACAGATTTATGATTAAATATGTTAAAAATTTCGAAAGGTTAGAGAATGTCGACAAGCTCTAAACGGAACACATTTATACCAATAAATAAACCTAATGGGACACATAGATCCCATAAATAAAAATTATCAGAATAATAACTTAGTTTTAGTAAAATCTACTATTTTGTACACTTATTTTCGCTAAAAAAATCGAATATTCACAAGAAAATAGAAATTGATTCAAGCACAGTCACGTTTAGAAGCAAACTGAGCGGCGCCTGTTTACTATTTTAGGATAAAAAAAGCACAGAACCGTTACCTGAACCTCACTATACCAGACGGGACAGTTTTCAATGAGTTTTAATGGAAACTTTAGACTATAGTTATAAGAAAACTTTTGCTGGGACGTATGATTCCCAATAGGTCCGAAAGGGTTAAACAATTTTAATTACCGACTAGCGCCGTTTTATTACCACTGTTTTCGTAAGATGTCTTGCTGTTTTTTCCTGGTTTAAGTTAGATTCTTTTCATGAGATCCTCATAAAACATTACGTACATACATTTTATATCTTCATATCGGAGATTTCATTTGGAAATGTTTGAGCGAGAGCCTCCTAAAAGGTAATTTGTCCTCTAGATGTTGTACGTTGGCCTGCTTTTCTTGTTGTTCTGCATGTACTATAGTTAATTTTCCACTTTCTTGCGGCTAAAACATAGTCGCGTGAAGCAATTGATATTTTTATTGTGTTGAATGGAGAAGAAACTGCCACCGCCTCTGTTATAACTAGTGCCGAACCTTTTCTTGCTAACTCATCTGCTATCTCTTTACCCCCTATATTTGAAGCGAATGACCAAGCAACTCTAGTTTCTCTTCTAGATTGACGACTTCATGAGGTCTACCTATAGGGTTGAACTCATGCAGAGTAAACAAGTGCTTTGTGAAAGAACCAAACAGGAAAACAGCGACCATTCTCCTAAAACTCAGCAGAAAGGACGTGAAAGTACTGGTGGGTGTAATCACAGGGCAAAACGCCTGTGGTCAGTATATGGCTGCCATGGGGATCATCGACAGCCCGATATGCCTATCCTGTCTTGAGGATAACAACACTGCAGAGCATTTTCTCTGTAGCTGTCCGGCGTTTTCCAAAATCAGACTTAGATAATTGGGCTGATATATACTGAGTATGGATAAGGTTCATACTCTTTCTCTTCCGGATCTCTTAAGATTCATCAAGGAACACAAGAGATTTGTGGAAGAGTGACCTCAAACTACTTTTTCCGACTTACCATCCACATTTTATCTTTCCTACCTGTATTCTTTCTACTGAATTCTATCCAGATGTACTACAATGGTCTCCAGATTGAGTGCTTAGACTTGTCCAACCCCCCACAAATCTTATCTAATCTAATTATCTCCGCACTGTAAAACTGTAATTTGGATGAAATGGAATTGGAATCTAATGTTGTTGTTGTTGTAGCAGCATAAACATTCCCCGCGCATATACGAGGAATGCTGCTACGTAACCGACTGTCGTGGGAACGTGAAATCTAAGGTTTTGATAGCTGATTGACTGTCTGAAAAGTTAGCTACTCCTGCCCAAATTTCTTTGTAGTGTTTCAGTGATTTGCAAGCTTCTCTGATTGCTAATACCTAGTTCTGCCTGCGACACGCTGCCATAGTCAGGAAGTCGAATAGATTTGGATAAGTTGAGCGGTTCCAAATAGAGGCCAGCTCCCACACTGCAGTTCATCTTAGAACTGTCACGGTAGATTTCGACATTGTATCTACCAATCACTTTCTCTTTCTTCCATTCGGCTCTCGCTGGAAAACGTACCGTAGTCTTCCTTGAAGTTTGAAGGTTGGGGATTGTGAAGTCTGATTTATTTTTGAGCTGTGAGGATCCCTATAGCAGCATCTTGTTGTGACCGTACGATCTTGTTATACAGTTTCCTATGTCTCTGGGTCTCACCACGCTGCATGTAGCGATTGTAAGTCTAATGGTGCTAGATGTGTTTGCACGTTAAGCGCTCTTGTGGTTAAGATACATGCTGGTATTTGTATATTGTTTAGCTTGGTTTGGTTGCTGGCCACGGATGGTTAAATTTCAAGGGCCGATGTTGAATGTGAACCACACCTAAACGTCAAGTCTTTTTTTCTGCATTTCATTTGATATTTTTCAATTTCAGACTAACTCAATTTGAATCATGGAAAGATACACAATCGAGCAACGCGTTAAAGTTATTCAGGCTTATTATGAAAACGGGCAACAGAAGATCGAAGAAAATAATCCTCAGTGATGAGGCACATTTTCACCTCAGTGGATTGGTCAATAAGCAGAATTGCCGCATTTGGGGGAATGATAATCCAAGAGTGATTGCCGAAAAACTAATGCACCCACAAAGAGTGACTGTTTGGTGCGGCTTATGGGCCGGCGGCATCATTGGACCGTATTTTTTCCAAAATGAGGCCGGTCAGGCAGTTACTGTGAATAGTGTTCGCTATCGTGAGATGATAACAAACTTTTTATGGCTGGAATTGGAAGATATGGATGCGGACGATATGTGGTTTCAACAGGACGGTGTCATTTGTCACACAGCTAACGAAACAAAGGCTATTTTGCGCGAAAAAATTGATGGCCAAATAATCTCAAGTCGCGGCGATGTCAATTGGCCGTCAAGATCATGTGATTTGACACCGTTGGACTTCTTTCTTTGAGGTTATTTGAAAGAAAAGATATACGTCGATAAACCAGTAACAATTCAAGAGTTAAAGGATAAGACAGTTCGACACATTAACGGCATAGAACCTCAGCTATACCTCAGCGTCATCGAAAATTTGGACCCTCGGATGGAGGTGTGCCGCTGAGGCTGCGGTGGCTATTTGGCCGATGTCTTCCCCCGTACGTAATTGAGCCATACCAGTATTATCATAATAAAGAGAAATGATAACAATTTCCGAAATCAATTGTATTTTATTTGTAATCAATACCGGCCCTTGAAACTTAACCATCCTTTATTTCTTTTCCATAGCGGACCACCAGACTAATGCCGCAAATGTTACTATCGGTCTTACAATGACTGTGTATGACCAATTGGATAACTTCGATGAAGACCCCATTTTATATGTTTGACAGCTGATACAGCAAGGCTTGTTGTAAATAAGTTCAATTGATTTTCGTTATATTTTACTTTTTTACTACAGAATAGGTAAAAATGCTGTTAAGACCAGAAAGAAATTAAACGATGTGTAAGGAGAAGATGTGTTGACAATACGCCAGTGCCAAAATTGGTTTGCAAAATTTTGATATCGAAGATGCACCACCTTCTGGAAGGCCCGTTGAAGCTGATAAAGGTGCGGTGAAGGCGTTAGTTGATGCAAACCGGCGAATAACAGCCGTGAATTTATCGAACTGTTTATGACCACCTGAAAGGCCTGGCCTTAACCTCGAAGTTCGATATATCCACAAAAAACCAAATTACTTTTCGAAAAAACTCAATAGTTTCCTCTTAATTTATATCCGACATATTAACAGATATAAAAACATAAATAAATATTTTTTATAAACCAGTGGCTTTCCCTTGATTGATTTTCTCAACATTAAAAATCATTCGAAATACGAATGCGGGAGTTTTGTTTCCAAAATTAATTGAATCAGTACAAATCGCATTAGTAGCATTATAGGTTCACACAAATACTCATACATAGTCGCAAATGTATGAATGACAGACTGGCAATATTAGCCAACCCCGACCTTCGCAACCACTTTGTTGGACAAACAAGGCCAACCGCAAATGACTAAGAATATCTGTAGGAGAGGCAACTAAAATTGAATGGCTAAAACCAAAATACAAATTGGCATGGACATACTCGCATAGCTAATGCATACAAGTGGACACCCTGCAGGAATAATTTGAAATAGTAAAAAAGAATGGGCACAAAAGACTATTAGGTTCAAGTGCAAAACTCATTCATTCGAAAAAGAATAATCAGGTTATACTACAAAAGCTGGCGCAAGCGTAAACGTTCATTTTGTTTTGAAATAATTTTTTGCTAAAAAAAATGATTTAGAGTGCCGCAAATCTCTATTTTGACCTTTATTTTAGCCTTTTTCCATAATTTATATGAATGCACGGCAATATCACCAAGGTCGTGTAGCCGTTTTCAGCCTAGTGCAGGGCATTTAAAAAGAATGGGTTCTGAATTTTCAGCGTCCATTTCTCAGAATCGGCAGACGATGCTCTCAGATAGACTAGTTTTGTTTAAGTGATATTTCAGGCTAAAGTGGTCTGTAAAGCGACCAGTTAAAAGTCTTAAGGGATCCCGGTGGTCTAGAGCTCGAAAATTTAGGGTAGGAATTTCAGGCATTTTTTTTAAATGAAAAAAATGAAAAACGATATTTAAATTTTTTTAGCTTTTTATTTAATTTCTTCACATTTTTCCCCCTTGTTCTCTCCGCGACAAGACTCTTCCATCGTGCACGGTTCTGTGCTGTTGTTTTTGGCACCGTCCCATGAGATTTCGACATCCGCTAGGCCTTCTCCAAGTGTTTTTTGGTCGACCGCGACCTCTGCTCCCTTGCGGGTTCCAGTTCAATGCCATTCTCGTGGTGCTATCTGGTGGTTTTCTCAACGGGTGACCAATCCATCGCCAATTTTTGCGTTTGATTTGACTAAGAATGTGTTCCTCGTTCGTTAATCTCCACAGTGCGTCGTTACTGATAGCTCAAAAGGTAAGCTATGTTAAAATCATGATTAAGGTTCAAAGAATAGTTACTCTATGCATCTCTGGTGTGTTCAGGAGTACATCAAACAAAGCGCTGAAAGCGCTAATCAACTTGCATGCACCTAATCTTGTACGGAAACACGTGAACGGCACCTCGGCGCTTAGACTTAATATATAGTATGGCGCTATGGAAAGACCACATTTTGAATAGTCACAAATTATTCTATTCCTAGACTCACTTTCGAGAGGCTCTTCAAGAAGGGAGTGGCAGACACCCGTGCCATTGAAAAGGGGGAATTAAATTTCTATACAGATGGTTCGAAGCTAGACAATAAGGTTGGCTATGGAGTATTTTCGAAGGAATTAGGACTGTAACTATCTGTTCGACTATCAGACTACTGCAACGTCTATCAGGCAGAGATTCTAGCTATAAAAGAAGTGGTTACGTATCTAAATAACTAAAAGAACAACGACTAATCAATGAATGCGGCTAAGCTAAGATCAAAGGTTGCACAGGAATTCCGGGTACCTCTAAATGTGTCTTACTCAAGGTCAGCCTTATTTGGGTTCCGGGGCACAGAGATATTGAGGAAAATTATAAAGCCGATGAGGTAGCCAGGAATGTACTACTCTTCTACTGCTCAATGATGAAAGTCTCATTAGGATACTTATGGACACGAACAACTTAATAATTAAGAGTATCCAAGAGGCCAATGGAGCATAGAGCGATGAAGACACATGCGTAACAGCTGAGTTACTATGGCCACAAATAAATTAGAAAAAGAAAAAGGAACTGCTGAGCCTCTCAAGAGAGGATATCTCAAAGGTCTTGGCTTGTTTAACCGGTCATTTGCTATTCGGTATGCATTTCTTCAGACTAGGAGTTTTCTCGCATGAACTGTTTGGCGTACGGAACTGTGTGACGTTGGGATTGGACCAGTCCTGCGCTTCATAAGAGCCACAAAATGGTTCCACGAACAAACAAGAATGAGTTTCCCGTCTCGCACAGTGGTATCTCAACGGAATGGTAAGATCTAAGTGAGTTGGTGGTAAAGACCGACTACCAGCATAACCTAACTTACCCCAGGTGACGCGAGTGCTCCACTGATGAGTGAGCTGTAGGTAGCGCATTGCGAGTGAGCGGTTCTGAAAAATTGGCTACCCAACTCTGGAGTAGGCTCAAATTGAGCGTCAAAGTGCTGTATGAAAGGCCCCCGACGAGCCACCAGCCAAAAAATCGTGTTTGGAGAAGTCAAAAATCAAGTCGATGCTCATATGTTTCTACGATTCCACACAGAGTTCATGCCAATGGGCCAAACCGTCAAGGCAATTTTCTATTTTGGCGTTTTGAAGCGTTTGTTGCATCTCATTCGACGAATTCGCCCTGAATACCGCGAAGGAGGAAGCTGGCGCTTATTGCATGATAATACACCATCTCATCGATCCACTCTTGTGACTGATTTTTTGACTAGAAATCGCATTTTAAGCATCAATTACTCACCGTATTCGCCTGATAGGGCTCCCTGAGACCTAAACCTATTCGGAAAATTGCATTTGGGCATGAACGGCAGACGTTTTTCGTCCGTAGAGGACATCCAAAAGGACATTCCGGTCAATGACCTGAAGCACTCTTTCGAAAAGCTTTTAGAACGCGCAAAACAGCGTATCGAGGACAGAGGGGACTATTTGCACTTAGAATTTACCAACTGCTTGAATTAGAAAAGTTCGCGTAAGGTAATGCAAATTAGACATATTTCTTAATTCATCGCGCAGTACAACCAGTTTGCTACAACTGGATATCCCAGCAGGGAAACTTATATTAGTTGTGGATTCGTTTGAGGTATACCAATCAGTCAGATTATCGAGCCACTAGATAGCTCATTAAAATTTCTCAATTGAGGCTGGCCCGCTGCCCTCTCTCTTCTCCTCTTCCTCTCTCTCTCTCTCCGCCTATTCCACCATGCATCACCCTTTCTTGTGGCCTTTTGCTATGATGCTGCCCTGTATAAACACCAAAGCTTTTTCAATTTAAATAATAAATTAAAGCGTTACCAGCAACTGCAGGAATTCAAACAGCAGAGCAGGAAGTTAAACAAAAGAAACGGCAAAAACAAAAATAAACAATTAGTTTTAATGTATGTAGGTAGGAGTAAAAAGTCAGCAGCAATGCGACCGACATTGAAGAAGATGAAAACCGCAAATATCTGCGGTTAAAATAAATTTTGCCGTTTCGGTCATGAAGAGCCGTTGGTAGTCGATTGCTGTAGCTGCCACTGACATACCGGCAAATGGACAAGCGAGTTACGCTGCTGGTTGGCCAAAGCGGCAGTGTTTGCTGACCACTAACCGCTGCAGCTACTGATTGTGGAAATCAAAAGTCAATTATGTTTCTGCCACTGCAATAGGTAATTCAAAGAAAAAAGAAGCAGTAAAAAAATATAGCAAAAATAAATAATTAAATTCATAGCATAATTTGAAATTAGCTGAAATTTCTGCGAGTGATTATTTTCATACACAGCTAACGATTTATATAAGCATATATTTTTTTTTAATTTGGGTGCATTGAGTGAGGTCAGCACTGCTTGCTGGTTAGTGCTGGTGCACAATTTTTAGTGACCATCTTGGCTACATTGACTTGCTCATCTTTGCACAGGTATTCAGTTACGCGCACTCAAGGCCAATTTTTAAATAATATACACGATTTTTTATTTTAATTAATTTTTATTTCTAACATGAAAGATGGCGCAAAATTAATCACCATTTAGGAGCATAAAAATTAATAAATAATTGGGGCGTACAATTCTGTTAAGTGCTTGGCCGAGCTCCTCCACCTACTTTTGGTGAGCGTCTTTATGTTATTGAACAGAAAATGGTTTTTATGAGGAGCTTTTTAACGGCAAAAATACATTCGGAGGGTTAGCCATAGCCTGCCAAGGGGCGACCGCTACGAACATAGAACAAACTTTTTCTGGCAATTAGTGTTTCATGCACGCGGATTCGAGCATACGTTCTGCCGAATGATAGTCACTCACCAAACCATCCGACTTCGGCGAACGAAGAAAAAACAAAATAGATGTTTGAGATGGGGCTTTTACTTGTTTTTCGATAAAAAAAGTTCTAAATTTTTTTGGTGAACAAATTAGATTTGTTTTTTTTTGCAAATATCGATATATTTAATTTTTTATCCTGTTTAAAAAAAAGCGTGAAGTTTTTTATTCTAAATTATATCTAAGTTGTTGCGAAGAGATACAATTTGATAACTGAGATACAAAACCAAATGTGGAAAAACAATTTTTTCGGTAAATAGTTTTTTTTTTTGCAAATTAAAATTTTTTTTGTTTTCAAATTTCGAAATTTTTTATTTTTTTTAATGATGCTCAAATGAAAGATTGCAGTTTTCCTTAAAAATAATACTTCAATTTCAATAGAAAGATAAAAATGTATGATTGCAATGTGAGAAAAAAAAATATAAGATTTTTTTGGTAACATTTTTTTCTTTCAAATTTAAACATTTTTAATGTGTTTTTATACGAAAAAAAAATATTTAAACAAATTAAAATAAATTGTTTTTGGGTAAATTAAAAACAAAAATTTGGTAAATTTTTTTTTTCAAATACAACTTTTTTAATATATTTTTTAATATGAAAAAAAATTTTTTGGTAAATTTTTTTCCCAAATCTCAACATTTTTAATATATCTACTATTTTTTAATATGAAAAAAAAATTATAAAAGTTTTTGGTAGATACATATAAAGGAAATTTTGTGGTAAATTTTTCTTTCAAATTTCAACAAAAACAATTTTTTTTAACTTTTTACTAATAAAAGTAAAAAAAAAATCTTTGTAAATTTTGTTTTTCAAATTTCAACTCTTTTAATATGAATTAGAATGAAAATTTAAAATTTTTTGGTAAATTTAAAAAATGTAAAGAATTTTTTGTTAATTTTTTTTTCAAATTGCAACAAAAAACGATTTTTTTACATTTTTTGCCAAAAAGAATAAAAAAATTTTTTTGCAATTTTTTTTTTCAAATTTCAACATTTTTAATGTATTTTTTAATATGAAATTATGAATGAATTAAAAATTAGTAAAGAACTCGAAAAAATTTTTGGTAATTTTTTTTTATTTTGAAATTTCAACATTTTTAATGTATTTTTTTAATATGAAAAAAAGTTTAAATTGGTAAATTTTTTAGGCAATGCTATTTTTGGTAAATTGGTTTTTGAAATTTCAACTTGTGAAAAGTATTTTTTTAATATGAAAAAAAAAAATTTTTTTTAATTTTTTGGTAAATTAAAAAAAAGTTAAGAAATTTTTTGGCAAATTTATTTTTCAAATTTCAAGAAAAAAATTGTATTAAATTTTTTGGTAAATGAGTAAAAAGTTTTTTTTTGAGTTTTTTTTTCTCAAATTTCAACATTTTTAATGTATTTTTTAATATGAAAAAAAAATTTTTGGTAAATTAAAAATTAATAAAAAAAACTTAAGCAAAATTTGGTAATTTTTCTTTATTTTCAAATTTCAACATTTTGTATTTTTTTAATATGAAAAAAAAAATTTAAATTGGTAAATTTAGTAAATTTTTTTTTCAAAATTAAACATTTTCAATGTGCTCAAATGAATTAGATTTTTTAATATGTGACTTTTAATGCAGAGAGGAGGCATTTCAAT